>QAXH01005164.1:0-41407 GCA_004335635.1 Chloromonas sp. AAM2
AGCATAAGCCCTGAGCGCCTGCTGACGCCATCGCCTCTTGGCGTACTCCACTGTCAGCGCCTCCAATCCCCAGTGATCACAATAATATCCCCCCACGCACACTCACTCGATGCACGCTGCCTCAGCCGGTCTGGCTAGAGCACAGACGCCGTGAGGAAACATGTATCAAGTATCACGACACACGCACAGAAACCTCAAACTTGGTTTTAAACCCTAAAATCAAGATGTGTGCGTTTTTGGTTTTGCAGTCGACGGGTGTAAGACATGTACGAGTGTATTGTCATCGATGACGATCCATTCCACGCCGTCTCAACAATTTGGACAACATTCATTGCCTTGGACAACATTCAGCCATACTTCACGCACACTGGGAAAGCGTTTTTCCGTACTGGGGCGGATGTGGCCCCAGTTGCGTACGTTTTTCTATGAATTCATTCAGTGTATATTTCGTTTTTCGTAATTCGTATCGTCAGACTTTCCCTACTTTGACCAGACATCACCAAATGATTGACAGTTGGGCCGGTCTGAAAGTTTAGTCTCACAACTCGGTTGCACTTTTTGTTTTGCACTTTGCATTTTGCAAAAAAAAGAAGTTTGCCAGTTCTGGGACAATTCTGTGAATTCTGTGAATCATTGTGTGACATTGCGTTCTGAATCTCTGATAATCTACAACCACTTCTCACTGTCCCTGTCCCAGTATTGGCAGTCACCAGCGCCTACCAGCATCAGCAACACATCCGAACACAGCCTCATCACGGTGCCATTCCCAGGAATTGTCCCAGAACTGGCAAACTTCTTTTTTTTGCTTGCCAGTTTCACTTGACAAGCCTTGTGTAAAGCATGTCTTGTTGTCAGCAGGTGAAGGAAGAGTACGAATAGAGACAGAAGAAAGCCCTGGTCTATGCTGAAGGCAATCTTGAGAACAAGGCTGGGCGCGCAGCCACATCCTGGGGCTGCACGCCGCGGGCTAGAATTGCAACTGCTCGTCAACAATCTCGACCTCTGGACAGGGGTCAAAAGGTCCTGTTTTGAGAGTTTTCGAGGGGTTTCGAGTGCCTTCAGCCAGGACTGCAAATGGATAAACAGTGAATTGTGGAAATCTAAAAAACTGCAGCGCCAACTGAACGTCTTGTTGTATTTACATAGTTTCCGGAGAAGTTTACAATTTTGTGCTCCTTCTGTGCCTGTCCTGCAAACCACAGCCGTAAAGCTGGCTGGATTGGCAGT
This sequence comes from Chloromonas sp. AAM2, assembly GCA_004335635.1. Classification (NCBI taxonomy): domain Eukaryota; kingdom Viridiplantae; phylum Chlorophyta; class Chlorophyceae; order Chlamydomonadales; family Chlamydomonadaceae; genus Chloromonas; species Chloromonas sp. AAM2. The sequence continues at coordinate 1,228 of QAXH01005164.1, forward strand.
CACCAAGAGCGTCAAAGAGACAGTCAACTCGATATTCAAGCCCTGTGTGCAGGTCGTTGGAAAAGTATGCCTGTTCCCAAACCAGGTGCATTCAGGGCTGACCCAAGATTGGAAGTATCATAACAAGTGAAGCTGCAGCTCAAAAGTGGAGCGTCGCAGTCCTACCTAATCCTCCGCCTAGTCTTCCCCTCGACCACGGCACCCACAAGCTGCGTGTGGCCCACATAGCATCACGTAAAATCAACAACCAGATTACTTGCCTTTCAGCCTCACAGAAGTGTCCACAAAATACAAAGCCTGTCACTGTATATGCGATTGTCAATTATGTGCGTGTTATGTGGATGTGGAAGTCTGACTGTCAGGTGTAATCTCAGACACAAGCAGCAAACAACGCTAAAGTGGCACTGCAATGCGAGGCAATACCATGATGAGGGTGAAAACATGTGAACATGAAATGCGACGTCAGACACCCCTGTGCATCACCATTCTGTTGCACAACTTAAAACCCCAAGTTTCATAGCCGGCCGGGGCTGTCTGCAGAAGGACGGTCGCACGGCATGAGGCTCAAATGTGCACTGCTGGCCATGCAGGCCCCAAGAGCCACAAACTGCTAAACCCAAACCAAATTCACATGCCGAGCAGCATGGAACTTGGGTCAACTTACTTCACCATGTGTCCATCAATTATGGTCACATACGGAGACTCGCATGCAGTTTGTACCACCTAATCATTTCCAGCCTTCTAAAAGAGGCCCTGCAAAATACCATGTGGTCTGCCATTAAGGCATCAAGTCTCCCGTGTTCAACACATGTGCCAGCCAAGCCGAGAACTCCTAGGCATACTTGCGCAAACCTTCAAATCACACAGAGGATTGAACCTGCCTTAACTACAGACCACCATCAAGCGCCCGCGTACATGCATGTATTCATCTTAAAATCCGATACCATGCCGCCCGTTGTTGCACTTTCGTACCATACCAGACAATCAGTATGCCAATTCTTCCCACCGTTCCACGACCAATTGGGACAGCTGTGTCGACCAGTACATGCGCACATGCTTCCCGTACGTGCTGACCAGACATACTGTCACATGGACAGACAGAGAGAAATCAAGCAGACCATTGTCAGCATGAGTACATGCTGTACTTGATTACCAAAGCAACGTGTGTTGTGATGAAGACTAAAAAGTAATGATGGGAGCTGTTGTTAGACAGCAACAAGTGCACACAGTTGAAGCTAGCCAGCATGAGCCATCACGAAAAAGAGAGGCCAGATGCTCGACTAGACTAGAGATTATGCCAATTTGCCCCCATGCCTTGAGGACATGATCAACATGCACAGATGCTGAATTCTATAGAGAGAACGGCCAGATGCACAGCCACACGGGCCACTGGAGATCACAGGACAGCCGAAATTCGGAAAATCCTTGGTGGTTCTTCTTCTTCTGTGCATGGCCATATGCGCTTGAATGCCTGGAGAATGAGACGGACAAAAGGATGCAGATCCACTGCTGGGCGCAGCGAGCCTTACGCGCATGATGGTGCGCAGTTCCGACTTGACAAGTATAATCGACCTAGCGCAAGAGACACCACTGAGTTGTATGCCATGATGAGCGCACACAATGGGATTTGGCTGCTAAATCCCATTGCCACATCAGCTAAGCAGGTTTGAGAAAAATGCAAGGTGCTGAAGGTTACTCGTAGCGCCCGGATCAGCAATACGCAACACAAGCCAGTACGACACTACATGCTACCCCATGCCTGCTCGCCCTCCAGAGGGTACAGCGACCCAAAACACTGATGATGCACATATGCTCACGTGATGAAGTCACTGCTGGCATGCCTTGATTATATAGTCTGACCCATGTACCTTGACCCATGTACTGGCAAGCACAAAACAAACGGTACATCTGCAAGCTCACAAACTAGCCTCACCACACTGGCAATGCTGGCCCATGCTGACAAGCATGTACCTCTTATGAATTTCGAGGTGCGCCGGCGCGCTGGCAACTTCATAGCACACACTTAAGTGCAGGCATGCGCCGAAGTGGTAGCGTGGCCAAACGCCGGCAAGGCCACGTTACATAATCTGCTGGCCCAAAACCTGGCTAACAAGGCCGCGTGCAGCCTCCACCTGGCCCTTTGAGCCTGAGATGAGCAGGTGAAAGAGCCCTGGGGCGCCTGGGCTAATGTTGAGCTGGGCGCCGGACATAGACTGAACGCTGAACAGGTGATTGTTCACCAGCCTGAGAGGTGCAAGGCAGGAACAAGGCAGGGAGCAAAGGGAGATGCATTAGCAGTGACCCAACGGTCGAACATTGTCCGGCACTGCTGGAACGAGAACACTTCATGCCACATACTTCTTCAGGACGTTTTGCCAATCCTCTGCATCAAATGCCGCTCCCTGCAACAGACACTTGTGTGGCTGGCAAAAAGACGCAACTATGAGGCAGCAGGCAGGCAGGCAAAATGCACAAGCAAGACAGGGCCAAGCAGGCAAACTCTGACACCACCGATTCTCACCCGAGCTGGTGCATGGTCAGAGGGATAGAAAGCGCCAATGGCGCCATGCTGTCAATGCTGTTGGCTCCGTGCTGCAGGGTTGGGGTCGTGGTGATCATGTACCGTTCCATGGGGTCAGCACTGGTGCCTGCAGCCATGTGACGATAGACACACCTCAGAAATTGTGTGTTTGTGTGTGTGTGCACACGTACGAGAGGGAGAGAAAGAGTCTGGTTGTTTGGGCCAGTGGCTGGGTGAGGGTTTCGTAACAATCGCAATCAAGCATGAGCAGCGGAAGCTATGCGGCTGTAAGAACAGGCTCAGCACGTGTGTTGCTACTACTGGGCCACTGCATCAGTGCTAGCACATAGAAGACAAGACAGAAAGTGAGAGGCTCCTTGCGCAAATCATAGCCTATTCAGCCGTTGCTGCCAGCATCAGCTGCTTCCAGACCTCCCCAGCGCAGTCACTCACCCGGCCCATAGGCCTCGTACAGACCGGTCTCCGACACCGTTGGCGCCGCCTGGATGCTGACCAGCTGTGCCCCCGGCAGCTGCTGCATTGTCCGGTAACCACCCTGGCCCGTGTTGATCGGCAGGTAACTGCCGCCACCACCACCGTGCTGAATCGCCATTGCGTCCAAGGGTCCAAGGCCTGAGGGCATCTTAGACGAGCCCTGCCCTCCAGCGGCACTGCTGACGGCGGCATTGGGTGCAGCATAGTAAGATGCACCGCCTGGCAGGTTGAGCATGTGCTGGTTGCCGCCCGTCACCATTGCCACGGCAGGGTGCTGCTGCATGTGACCGCCCGCGTACAGCTGCTTGGGACCGCCCGCACCGGGCAGCCCGCTGTGCAAGCCGCCCTGCAGGCCGTTCTGCAGCCCACCGTGAAGGCCATTCTGCATCCCGCCCTGCAGGCCGCCCGCGCCGCCCCCAGCCGCCATGCTGCCTGGCTTGGCCGCCCGCACACGTGCCTTCCTGACGACCAGCGGCCGGTCCTGCTCGCCTGTTGGATCCGGCAGCACGTGCCGCAGATTGAACTGAAGGATGGCCCTCTCGGCGTGCGCACGTGCCACGTACCACACGAATGCACTGCCCTTGGACTGATGGGAAGCCTGGATGGTTAGCAACCACGACAGAAAAACAGGGTCAGAGCATACCACGTTGTACATCCCAACAGCCAAGAACCTGGTCATGGCAGCCCCATGAATTGTCAACACCAAGCTGTGCGTAGCACTTGAGGTTGACATCTTGAACAGACCAGACTACGGCAATTTATCAATTGGCCTGTTGACCTGCACACCTTGTCCCTGACGATGACCAGCTCTGCCACTTTGCCCAGAGTTTCGAAGAATGGCAGGAGCTGCTCCTCCGTGCAAACCTGCAAAGCCAAAATGACAGCTTTGTGGCAATGCAATCAATGAACCCAAGGTCGCTCAGCTGCAGCGAAACAGAACGGTTTTTCCGTTACTCAGCTGTAGTGACACTGAGATCCTTTTGCCGGTTGCTGGCCTGTAATGCAACTACCTGGCACCATCAAACCACTCAATGGCATGACCTACACCATCATACGGACCAAACCGAGCTGTCAGCAGGATAAGAGGAGTATCCGCTTGAACCTTACGATATATGTAGGTCAAACCTCAGATGGATGAGCCCAGTCGCTTCCACATGCACCAACCTTGGGGATGTTGCCAACAAATAGCTTGATGGCATCCGGCATGCAGCCTGCTGGGGGCGTCTCCCCCACTTCAGGCTCATGCAGCAGCAGTGCTTGAGGCACACCACCGCGCGCCAGGCCTGAGACTCCACCCAGAGGCATGTGTTGTGGCATCCAGGGGTCAGTGGGGCCTGCAACATCACACATGCAAGCCTCCAACACTCATAAACCAGTGGAGATTATTTCTGAACTGCAAGACACGACCATGCATGCATGTAGATGTGGGCAAAGCTGCTTAAAAGGGGAAACCGTTCTAGAATAGCATGCAGATCATGCAGCCCAATAGAGTGGCTCACAATTGATACGGCCCAGCTGGCAGCCTCGCGCTGATCAAAGCAAATTCATGACGAAAGCAGTCCTGGATCAGCATGCAGAGCGCGTGTCCCAGCTGCTGACAGACAGCTGCTGAACAAGGATGTGCCTGGCCTGCGCCCCACCTGCTGCCATGCTTGGCACCAGCCCCTGCAGCATGGCTGCCAGGTGCTGCTCCCTCCGTCTGCGCTGCAGCGCCGCGTCCATCCACTTGACCACCATGGGCGAGTCCAGCCCGTCCCAACAGTACTTGCCGTCCAGACCCTCGATCGCAGCGCGCGCCTCCTCGTGTGTGCCCATGGTCACCAACCCACACCCCTGGAGCAAACATCATAAAACCAAACTGGGCGAAGTTGACAGTTGGCAATGCGTGCCTGAGCGAGTTCTGATTGGCACAGCACCTCTTCAATGAGTGGATTTCAAATGGTGCGTATCATGTGTGCATGTATGTGCACCACACACCTTGGTGGTAGGCGCTCCCTGGAATGCCCTGAACAGGTTGACATCATACACCTTGCCGTACTGTGAGAACAGGCGCTTGACCTCCTCCTCACTGGCTGACCGCAGAACCTTGGCAAAAAACAGCTGCACAGCAAAACCAAAAGCAAACAATTGAACATGAATGGGTTCGTTCAACTGAACCTTTATGCTGGTCCAGCGTCTGTCTGGCCTGTGACCCTCTGCTGACTGCTCTGTTCCACGAATGATTGAGGCAGGCTACAAGCACCGCACGTGATCAGCCGGGGCTGAGGCAGAGGCAGCCAGTGGCAGCAGGCCGTTCTACTTCTGCAACACGATACGGCATGCAAAGCTGACACGACGTCAGCTGGCCTCCAGCTTGTTCTAGTATTCTCAGAATGGATGAAGCAGGTTTGGCACCTGTCAGCAGCCCCGGGCGTAAAAAAGCCTCCCGGATGATACGTAGCTCAGGCAACAGACATCAATATGTAGCTTAGGCAAACAGCCTGCTTGGGCTGTGGCTGCCTTCAGATATTTCCATCACAAGTGATAGCTCTGTGCAAGCCGCAGCTGCACAACTGCGGGTGCAAAACAATGCTCTATACGCACAGAGTTGTTGCACACCTTTGACTAATCATGCACGTCAGCCTAAGGCATGCCTAGGATTCCCAGCACCTGCCCATGCAGAGCCAGGCATGTCAGCTCATTAGAAGGGCTACCCAACCTAGCTTGTGGGCTGACAGCCCTACCATGCGGTTGTCGGCATTGGACTCCTCCAGCGCCTTCTTTTTCTTGAACTGCAGCTCCGGGTCAGCCCACTGCACGCTCATCTCCTTGGATGGCTGCGCATGTGCACAAGCCCAGCGCAATCAGTGACGTACATGCCTAAATCATAGCGGCACTCATGCGTTTGATATTCATTGGACGCAGCACAGCATTCATGCTTGGCAGTGCTGATACGCATGGCGTTCAAGTTCTGAGCTGACCATTGGGGCAGCTTGAGCAGGCAGCGATGTTATTCCAGGTTCCACAATTAATCTGGGAATTGCACGGGATGCATGTGCATGTCATTCTCAGATTGGTACCCTTGCATGATGCTTGTGTTGTAGGTGATCAAGCAAGCATGGCAGATCAAGATTGTAATCACGCCTGACGAATGCACATGCACTAATTTATGCGCGTGCGCTACAAGACAGAGAATGCTGCCTTCTCAAAACACTTCTGGACATGGTGCTTGTCACAGCTGCATGCAGCCATGCCTGACATCACCATCCTTCTTGCGTTGCACATGACACAGCTGTACCCCTGTGCGCTCCTGCGTACCTCTGCGCTTTTATTCTCGAGGGCATCCATGGCCCGCACCGCTTGCTCGCGTGTTTGGAATGTAATGAATCCGCAGCCCTTGCTGTTGCCTGTCTTTCGCTCTCTGAATAAGTTGACTTCTTCTGCAGCAGTAACAAGATTTCAGAACATGCTGTACTGCGTTGTTCATGTGCTGAACTGCGGTTGTGGGCTGTTGCTGTTCCAGCCAATGCTCACCTACAACACCAAACTGAGAGAAAAATGTGCTGATCTCTGGCTCCCCAAGCTGAACTGGGGCGGAGGTGAAGAAAAGCTGTCTGTTGTCCTGTGGTCCAGCTCCCGCTTGGACGTACTGATGGCTCTTAGCAAAACGGACCTGAAGGTGGATGATGTGTAGGAGTGTGTTGATGTTCATGGATCACGATGCATGGGGCGCATGGAGCCATGCACCGGTAAGTGGCTACCGGTCCATGCCTGCTGCAGAAAAGCTGCAAGCACGCCAAGACTCACTTCAAGAAGCGACAGAGCTCCTGGAAGCTGCAGCTGACGATCGAGGTTCTGAATCGCTAGCTCAGCCTCCTCCTTGGTGCTGTAGCTGACAAAGGCACAGCCTCGCTTTTGGCCCGAGACCTTCTCCCGAAGAACAATAATATCCTTGACCACCCCAAACTGATTGAACAGTGGCGTCAAGTCTTTCTCGTCGTAGTGCTTTGGAACCTGCATGGTGTGAACCACAGAACTGGTCTGCGCGCCTGCTGGGCACGGGCACAACCGGACAAGGCCGGCGCCGCAGCACACATGCAAGTTGGTAGAGCTAGCGCCATCAAGACTTGCCGTCAAGGATGCGAGGGTCTTACCCAACCGACGAAGAGCCTGTACAAAAAAGACCTGGGATCGTCGCTTCCGCGCACGGCCTCCTCCTCTTCCCGCTGTGCGTCCTCCTCTTCCTGGAATAGCAGCTGTCTGTCTTGCTCCTCTGCTCCAAGCGGAAAAGTAGCTGGCTGCATTGTTTTTCAGAGGCAAGCACCAGATGCCCTGTCGCCCACTTTTCTCCGACCTGCCTGGCTAATCAAACAAGCTGTGCAATCCTTGGCTGTTCCTCTCTGGGGTTGCCCCTGCCCATCGGCTCAAGATCAAATCCAATAGTACGCTTGAATTGCACAAGCCCCTTAGGCAAGTTGTAGATGGCGCTAAGGCAAGAAAGTTTGGCTTGTGCACGGGACGATACGATTTACCAACCAAAACCAAACTCGGAACTTACACACGAACTTACAAGGACCAGGTCGCTAACTAACGGCCGTGGTGGCTAGCGGGCAGGCGCAGAATGGAAGGCTAGTGATCTGGGATGCGGGTGCTTGCTGCACGATGGTCTGCCGTGTCGGACTCACCTGGTCTGCTTTGCTCGTACAAGCGCTCCCCGATGCTGCCCGACAGGTAACCAACGCACTGCGAGAGTGCGGCTGGAGAAGCCACCGGGAAGCGCAACCGGATGCAGGACCGAATAACGACAATGTACAGGTTGGTTGCCCAACGGCTTCAGAGTCTGGTGATTTTCAACCAACACCTCACCCAACCTGCTGCAACTGGCAGGCATGGTCTCATTCTGGTCAAGTCGTGAGCAGCATGCTATGGCAATGTGCGTTGGTGCCGTCACAGGCGGCGTATCTTGCTACTGGTAATGATCCGTTGGTTCAGCAAAACTATCACTTCTGTTGTTGCTGACACCAAAGCAGATATCTAGAGCCAGAGCACAAGACCATGTGTCATTCGCGGAATGAGGGGCACTGACTTGTGGTGGCAAGCTGACGCACTACTCCTGTGACGTAATAGACTGGACAGGACAATGGTCGTCGCCTGGCTATTACGCAAGAGCAGGCAAGTTACGTACGGCACAGTCCCAAGGGTGGCAGTCCACCCTCAGTCAAGGTGGCAGTCCACCCTCAGTCAGGGTGGCAGTGAACACCTCGTGCAGGTGCCAGGGTAAACAAACTTTGGTTGAGTGAGCCTCTGCTGCTGGAATCTCACACAGCTCTACATGTCCTGGTGCGTGTCCGCTTGTGACACCCTGAACACTTCCAGAGCGGAGCCATTCATCTATCGGCCAACCCTTTCAAGCTGACCTCAACGGTTCATTTCGCGGTATGGATAGAGTGCCGCAGAACGAAATGCACGTAAAGCTGCCAGTCTCAGGACAGGTAGTCCTGCCTGTCCACACGTATCGGCAGGACCTGCTGAAAACGGCGCATCCATCACAAGAAACAGATACCAGCACTGCCGCCCACTGCGCCAATATGGCGCAAGTCAAAACGATTAGATTGATGCCCGCAAAAGAATTCCTATATTGAAGTGACGGTTACAAGGTTACGCCACGATTACAATTATGAAGGTCAGAAGAAGGGCAGTGTGCAGGTCGTCAGAAGGGAGGGGTGTCTTTCCTCTTTAGCATTGGACCTAGCAGACTGTGTCTGGGGATGTGCGTGCGTGGATGGAAGCCATCGCTCTGGCAGCCCTGCTCACGAAGCGAAATGCAGTTACCGAGGCATGTTGGGTTGTTTCGGGGTAAACTCAAACTGAAATGGCTGTCACGCTCCACGTGTGACATCGTCGTCTGCACAGGTACATGCATTCAATTCACTGCGCGTTGATCATGATGGCAGTTCACCTTGTTGCTTGCGCGGTGGTTCTACCAGATCGACATGGCTGTAGCTGAGCGCTGCCCTGACCACACCCAGCTACTCAGGCACACCAGCCCCTTTACCTTCACAATAATGTCTGTGCTTCATGTAGGCATGCACGGGGGACGTGTGCAATGGTAATGTTCAGTTTCTGCCACGAGAATTTCTGACCAAACCCTGGAATCAAAAAGCCTGGTATGTGCAATGGTGACACAGTGCCATTCCGATAAATTTACAGGCAAGCAAGGAATTGCCATCTGAAGGCGCTTCGTGAGGTGATCACCACAAGGGAGCCCAAGCCTGGTGAATGGGTGGGATTCCACTTTCCTCGTGTGCGACTTGCTAGTGGTTGCTCTCCCACCACTAGCTCAGCCAAGTCAAGGTCTTCTAGGTGACGTCCTGATGTAAGAACAGCCGCCTTGAGTGATTCTTTTCCACGGTGCAGCGACAAGTGATCAGCCGATAACCAAACGTTCGCATTCCAGGCCCGCCTCCAATGTTGCATTTGGCCATTCAATGATGCAAGCTACAGTGGTGGAGCTTGCTTGCTTGACCAGCTCTGTGCGGGACTTGTGTTGTTCCTCCACCCGCACCCGCACCCATTTAACCCTGCATGTTTGCATGCCCACCGAGCATTGTGGTACGATAAGCCATGATGATGCACTACTGGAGTGTGTACGTGTCCCACCTGCCCGCTCGCGGTCCTCGATGGCCTTGGCCTCCTTGGTTTCTCTCTGCTGCTGCAGCTGCTTGCGGCCAATAGGGCCTGGCCACTGGGAGACTTGGCCGAGGCAACATGCAGTGACAAATGACAATGACGCATCTGTGGAGGCGTTTTGTGCCCATCACGTATGCCTGCCAAGCCGCTTCGGCACTTGAAAGTAGGGTAAATTGAGAATCAGCCCTCCGAAACCATGGAGAAAAATGTCTGAAGCCTCGCTCTGGAGCGAGCACATTTAAGGGAGTGTCTAAGCTTTGAGTCTGCCAGTCACTGACCACGGTTCCGTGTGCTCCAGCCATAGGCGTCAGTCAAGTGCTATCCGCGATAGCATACTGCAGGCGTTGGCAAGCTCCTTTCGGTCTAAGATTGAGAAACTCTTCAGACCGAGAGCCCTCCCCAGACAAGAATTTGTCCTGGGATCGACGCACAACTTGTGGTGGGTTTCCATGCGCTGTTTATCACAGCAGCCAACCTCAGCTTGAGTGTTTGCGTGGTAGTGCTCGTCTCACTCCACACACGTGTGGAGTCAGGGAACGATTTGAAAAAGCGCCAGCCCGACAGCCCTAGTTTTTGTGCGCCCACTGTGCGTGCGTGGATTGTCTACTTGTTTGAACTTTCAGATGCGCGAGACAATGGCTCGGCCTCTTCATCCTTCTGCCATCTCTCAGAGCATTGCGTTTATGTGTCCTCAAAGACATTCCAGGTCGTGAGTGGAAGGCTGCGGACGTGCCAAATGTCCTCGCGCCTGTCTGGGATGAGGAACTGCGGTGCGAGATCAACACTCTCCCGAAGCACACGACAGGGTTCTGCTTCCTTCAGGTTCGTCTGAGGCTTGCGCTCCTCCATGCTTGCTTTGCAGCAATCATTTGATGTACAGGGGCTCATTCTCAGCATGTCACGCCGTCAGCCGCTTGATGGTGCTGTGTTCAATCTCCTGCTGCTGATATTGCATTCAGACGTGCAGAGTAACAGACTGGCAGACATCCGAGGCATGTGTTCAATCCCCGTGCTGCTGTTACTGCACCCACACTGTTGTGCTTGGGTGCATGGGGTAGGGCTGTCCACTGTGTTGCATGCTTCCGTGCTTCTATCCTTCATGCTCCCATACCTGCCATGCACATGCTGCCTGCACCTGCAGCAGCGTATTCTCATCATGTAAACTACTCTCAGTCGGCGTTGTCCGAAGGCGCCAACGCTGAAGAGCCCGCTCATGAGTACCATGGCTGGATAGAGACCGACATTCAGCCGCAGGCCATCACAGACAAGTTCAGATCCTGGGAGCATGTTGGCTCGATGAAGTATACTGTGTCCAACGATCTCATTTCTCTACAGCAGGCCATGTCTCTCACCTTTCAAGGCAGCGGCAGGGTGTTTAAAAAGCTACGCCCACGCATTTGGTGCTGCAACGGCGATATATCAAGGTTCTCCCGTGGCGTCCCCATCCCATCAGACATGGGTGTCTGGCAATCTCTTCCCTCTGACCTCCCTTACGGGTCACTGAACGTTCGCGAGGTCCTTACGCAACACATCGATGCTGTCAGCATGCACATCTCAACAGGCGAGCGGACTCAGGGCTCTGATAAGGTGAGCAACGAGCCAAGGGCGCATGGACTGTTGTTCGTTCCGTTGCGTGCTTCATGCAATGCGTACAATCACACCCCGCGCCATGACGTGCCAACCGCTTGCTGCTGCTGATGGCTCTCCACATTCAGTACGGGCTAGTGTTGACATACTTGATGTTCAGAAGGGATTGTGTGGGTGCACATTGTGTGGCAAGCAGCGTTTTGGTGATGGTTGTTGGCATGCAGTGGTCCCCTACCAAATCCTTAGCAAGGAATTGAGCCATGCTGCAGTGCATGTGCATGTTTGCAGGTGCACATGACAGTCATGAATCTGTTACAGCTTGGGCATGCCAGGGTTTGGCAGTCCTGGCAACGGGCATGGCCCGCAGGCTTTACAATGACCAAGAAGGGCACGATGAGTAACCTTGCCACAGCCTGCTTCCTTGGTGCATCGGGGAGTTGCGAAATCACTGTTTAAACTCCACCCCCTTCTGCAGCACCCCGCCGCAAGTCTGCCAGTGCAAGCACTAGCGCCGCCATTACCAGAGGGCCTTCCCACCGCAAGCGCTCCAAGTCTGCCACTGCCAGAGTGACTGATGGTTCTGATGGTGCCTGTGGCGACAGTGACATCGCCAGCCCTCCTCGTGCTCAACGACGCCTCCTGGCATCCCCGGCTTTGGACCTTGATGCCCTGAAAGTGAGTTTCCTTTAGCACATGACACAACCATGCATCAAGTCTGCATGTCTGTTGCTGTGCTGGTTGCATGGCACGCCTCAAGGCTTTCAGCACATGCCACAACCGTGTGTCAGGTCTGCATGTCTGCTGGTGTGCTGGTTGCATGGCAGTCGTCAAGGCCTTCAGCTCATGACACAACCATGCATCAGGTCTGCATGTTTGTTGGTGTGCTGGTTGCATGGCACGCGTCACGGTTTTTAGCACATGACACGACCGTGCGTTAGGTCTGCGTGTCTGTTGGTGTGCTGGTTGCATGGCACATGTCAAGGTTTATAGCACATGACACGACCGTGCGTCAGGTCTGCATGTCTGTTGGTGTGCTGGTTGCATGGCACGCGTGAAGGCCTTCTCCTAAACACGCAGCCTTGTTGCATATCGGCATGTTTGGTGACCCGTCGGTCATGCTGCTGCCACTGGCACCCAGCATGGTTATGGTCGTGCGACAGCCCCCGCAAGCTTCGTTCCCCAATGCATGCATGGCTTGTCCTTACCTCTGCCTCATTGACTTCACTGCTCTGTGCAGGCACAGGTTGAGAATGTAAAGACAAAGCTGGACTGCGCACTGACCAAGGTCGATTGCATGGCGACCCAGCTTAGCAGCATGGAGGCAACATTGGTCAGCATCTCTAGTATGCTTCAGCGCCAGCAAAGCCAGTGACTGCGGCCATCGCAGAGCAGCAGCAACAGCAGTGTCTTGAATGGTGCCATATCTGGCTAGGCGCATCTCATGTTACACTTTGATGGCGGCTGACAGCGCCCAGGTTTACGATCTGGCAGACCAACAACACTGTGACGAGCGGACCATTCCAGACATACAGACCAGCAGACTGGCAGACCTGTGCGTCAGGTTGTATGTATTCAATTCCCTTGCTGTTGTTCTTGCATCCAGACATACAGACTAGCAGACTGGCAGACCTCTGCGTGAGGTTGCATGTATTCATTTCCCTTGCTGTTGTTCTTGCATCCAGACATACAGACTAGCAGACCGGCAGACCTGTGCGTCAGGTTGCATGTATTCAATTCCCTTGCTGTTGTGCTTGCCAGACATACAGACTAGCAGACTGGCAGACCTCTGCGTGAGGTGGCATGTATTCAATCCCCTTGCTGCTGTTGTTACATTCAGACTGGCAGACTAGCAGACCTCTGGGTGAGGTGGCATGTGTTCAATCCCGTTGCTGCTGTTATTGCATTCAGACATGCAGACTGGCAGACTAGCAGTCCTTTGCGTGAGGCTGAATGTGTTCAACCCCCTTGCTGCTGTTATTACACTCAGACACGCAGACTGGCATGCGTGCGTGCAACACTTTCTTAGATACGCATCAAGTGACCCATGCTTGCATCATGGCAAGCATCAGCTGAGTTTCTCATGAAGTAGGGGCACAACCAACAGCATGTGATGCACGAGGCAAATGCCCAACACAAAAGCTGTGACATGATGCAGCTCCCTGCATCATTGTCACAAAGATATGACTGATCAGCAGCCGGTTGTGACAACCAAAACATGCTGATAAGCCTGACATCAGGACTTGCCAGCAAGAGCAGTCTAGCACTCCAGCCTGGATGTGCCAAGCTGTAGCCGCCATCACGGTGAGCGTAGGCCGGAATGGCAACAGATGTAACATCTAGAAGAAGCACCTCTTGCCCAGCCGGGCGGTCAGCACCTCTTGTTGAGAGGTCACAGCACGGACAGTTGGCACGCTGCATGTCATGAACAACGAGATCAGCTGCGATTTGGACAGCAAAACATTGCCAACAATATCTGTTGTGTGGCTTCATCAATTGATGGTGGTTTGACCAACCAGCTCAACCGCCAGGATTCCCTAGCGATGGCACAACACTGCTGCACATGGACATCTACATTCATATGCGAAGCATGCACCCTGGCAAACCATCATCCGTATCTGGTCCAGGCTCCGTGACTGCTGCCACATAGTCCTAAGGCAGCAGGTCCAACCTGGGTTGCACCTGGTCTGCACAGAGAGAAGGATGTATGGAGCTTACGACAAGCTTTATCAGTCTACATCGCCTGCATACTGCACTGCACCGTGTACCATGTATCGGCACAACAGGCAATAGACCATCGCTTTTCTTTTGGCACTTGAATGAGTCAGTCATGCACTCACAGTAAGGTTGCAAAGCGTTGGGCGATCCAGCACACGAAACCATTGCAGCACACCCAGCAAGTGACGCCAGGTGTAACCAAAAACGTACAACGAGAAGAGTTCAGCAGGCTTGCTGCAGTTGTACTGACTTCAAAAGGAAGACACAATCTCCAACACAAGTAAGCATTGTGGCTAATGGATGATAAAGTATAGACAGCTAAACTGTACAGACAGCTAGTATAGACAGCTAAAACTGCCCTGCCTAAGAAGACAACTGTTGTACATGGCCTTCAGCCCTAACGACTGCTCAGCAGGGGAAACCCCAGGAAGGTGTACCATACAGGTGCCAACAATTGATATAGCTCCGCTTCAAGTGCAAGTGTTCAGCGAGAAGGCGGCTCCCGTGTTTGGCCAGCGGGGTGGGGCATGGATTGGTCTGGGGATGGGTCTGGGCATCGCTGTGGCTGGGTACTTCATCGGCAAGGGACGGTAAACTGCAACCCTGACTGCTCAGCAGGGGAAACCCCAGGAAGGTGTACCATACAGGTGCCAACAATGGATACAGCTCCGCTTCAAGTGTAATCAAATCATCTGCAAGAACATGAAGGATAGCGGGTGTGCCTGAAGGTCCTGATAGTGTACATTGTAACGTCGACACTTGCACAAGAGCAGTTAAGTGTCACACACGCTCCTTTGCGCCTGCTGCCTGTCTTCAGCTTGAACGAGACCCAAAGAAACTCACTCGGGTGAACATGTCATGTGCGACTGGGTCAGTTGAGTCCTTTAATTGACCAGGGTTGCAGTTTACCGTCCCTTGCCGATGAAGTACCCAGCCACAGCGATGCCCAGACCCATCCCCAGACCAATCCATGCCCCATCCCGCTGGCCAAACACGGGAGCCGCCTTCTCACTGAACAAAATGACACAGAGGGAACAGAGTTCAAGAAGCAGTACAGGGCTGGACTCACGCTTGCATCAGCCACATCCTACATCCTTCCCGTGCTTCTGGTTGGGGGCGTATCTGTTGTAATTGCTTTTGTCCTGGCAGCCGTGGGTTATGGTGCAGCCAAGGCACTGGATGCGCCCCGGGCAGCCAAGCAGCTGGGCGTGGACGCCACCAAGACCCTCGACATTTGGGGGGCATACTGAGCCGCGCGTTGCCACCTCCGCCATTGCCAAGCTCAGATCCGGTCAATGGTTCATCTCCCACGTTCCTGAAGGTAAACTTCACCCAATCAGACACGGCGGAGAGTCCCAACCCAACCCAAAGATGACGGAAGCATTCAAATAGCGGCCATCACCCCCCCTGTTTCGACCATAAAAATCACAGACAGCATATTTCGTGCAAGCAACTGTCTGCGACAGTGCTGCAATTGTGTATCACTACTATTCAGAAACAATAACACTATCACTATCATTACGACACAGCAGATACTGAGCTTGACTGGATTCAGTGAGCTTGAGCAGGTACTGAGCTTGACTGGATTCATGATCAGTAAACCCAACTGGTCACATTTCAGTGTACTGATACGCAAAATCTGTGTGCAGTACGAGGTCGTGATGCCAAGACGGACCTTTTGATTCTCTTTCAAACTCAAGAACCACTACTGCTAGGCAGCCAAGTCCGCACTGCTGTCAAGCCTCAGCTGACCTCAGTTTGAAGGTGGGTTGGGGCAGGGTAGGGCAGGGATCCGCATACAAGTCACCATCTCACTGTTTGAGCACATGTCAAGTGCTCGCATCACAGCCAGCAAGTCATGGTGGATGCGTCTTTGTGTGTTGCAGGACCTTCTTGACCTGAGCGCCCTGGACCTGGCCAATTGATTTTGCTCTGGCACCCGAGACTATTGGACTAGTGAGTCTAATGAGCTCATGTCACCTGGTTGTCAGAGAAGAGGTGCTCGTGCCTTGAGCGGGCGCCAGGCGTGCGAGCCTGATGGCCGGAGTCTTGCGCCGAAAAGCTGATGCCAGAGTGTGGCTGGTGCCCACGCTCAGCTGCATGGTGCCTGCGTGCATGGATGTGTGCCGTTGACACCACTGTGCTGGCAACTGCTGCTATTTTGCTTGATGTTGTTCCCTGCTGCGTGCCGTTGACACCACTGTGCTGGCAACTGCTGCTATTTCGCTTGATGTTGTTCCCTGCTGCAACCCGCAGTAGTTTGGTTCACATGCACGTGTGCTGCTGACACCCCTGAGTGTGGCTGGGCTGGTGCTTGTTCGCACTCGCACTCACGATGGTGTCAGCAGCAATGTTGTGATGTGCGGACCACACTGTCACTCATGCTCCGGTGTGTGCCTTGGTAAATTTACACGTAGTGTACACTAGCCAAGCGTGCAGAAGTCGAAGCTGCTGGCCCATCTAGCTTCAAGCCCGGGTTAGAGTCCCTCCCTTACATGTGACTGTCTGGTGGCCGTGATTAAGCAATCCAGCCGTGTCCTTGCCGCACGAGCCTAGCTGAAGGTCAGCTACTGCTTAGCTCTCTTATGTCAGGGTCCTGATCTTGTGCAAAGGGCGAACATGGGCAAGTTGTGACAAGAGGTCATGGGCAGAAAAGGAAGGGGTTTCGGATACGACTGGGCCTGACAGATCGCAGCAGGAGGCGATATGTCTGATTCCCAGTCCCCTTACTGAACCAGTGACAGCACGGAAACCGTTTTATTTATCGCCCACCAGTGGTGTTGCCGAAGCCAATTCAGCTAGCCACAAGGCGCTCCTGACTCTGCATCGCCGCCTTGTTGAGTCCGCAAACTTCATTTCCGCGCGTTCCTGCATGCTTGCAAGCATGCATCAGCCAAGCGTACACCAGCCAAGCGTGCAGGCTGTGGCAGAAGTTGAAGCTGCTGGCCCAGCTAGCTTCGAGCCCAGCTTTGCAACCCTCACTATCAGTTATGTGGGCTCGAAGTTTCACGTGAGTGCCTATGCTGCATGACATGCACATGCTGAGGCCACAAGTGGTGCAAGCCCAATCCATTCAGTGATCATAGACAGCTATGCTGCTCTCCCCTGTAGCGCAGGGCTACCAATCACAGCCTACTGGTGTGCCTACCATTGAAGGCACCTTATGCCGTGCACTGACGGCCGCTGGCTTGGAACACGTGAGTCACAAATGACAAGGATGGTGTAGCTGGAAGGGAGGGACACGCTTTGACTTGTGGCAAGAGCCAATGTAAACGACAGGCTGCAACTGAAGTCATCATTTTGAACTCGAGTTGACTGATTGCGCATGTACAGCTGTGCCAGACGACTTGGGCACGAGATCGCCTGTAGAGTTTGCTGTAGGCAAGGCACAGCTGCACATACGGTGACTGGCTGCTGTGCAGACGCTCACGTTGCCCAACCGCTACTTTTCTGTGCCACACCGCGAGGCTGTCTCATGCCAGTACATTCAGTTCGTACATTTCCTGCCTCATGTTGCAAGGCAGTACATGTCGTTCCTTATGTACCCTTGTCTGTTTGACCCGCAACCAGCGCATACAGACCAGACATGCAGGTATACCTTCCAGGTATACAGACCAGGCGTGAGTACGAGCTTGCGCTGGTGCTGGTGCCTTGCTCCCTGCAGCGTGTCTTGGGCAGAGCTGCACGCACAGATGCCGGCGTGTCAGCCGCAGCCAACGTAGCCACGCTAGAGCTCCAACTGCCAGCTACCGCCACAGCAATCAATGTTCTGCAAATGTGAGCTGTGAGGGTAGCTGAAGGACAGGGACAAGGCAGAAGCTGCTTCTCAGGGACAGATGCAGGAGGACAGGGCACAAGGGAGGGAGGTGATACTCAGGGGCGGTCACCGGCAGGTTCTATCTCTACTCAAGTGTGTTGCAGTGTCTTGACGTACTTGAATTTTCAGGGCATGATCATACGTGGCTCCATGTTGTCCAGGTTGGGTTGTGCTTGTGTTGTGGTGCACTTGGTCTTCAGTCAAGGCTGTTCACTGCCTGTGCCCTGTGGTTACAGCGTGGGCCGGCACCTGCCCCCCGAGATCGCCCTGCAGGCTTGCTGGTTGCAGCATGGGGGCAGGGGCGGGCCAGGCCCCAGCACGGATGGCAGCCGGCGGTTCGATGCCCGGCACAGCTGTACGTCACGTGTGTACGAATATGTACTGCCCATGTGGGCCCTGGATCCCCAGGTGCGACAGGGCTGGACGCTGGACTGGTGCAAAGTATGAATTCACACAGAAAACATGCCATGGACGCGGCTGTTGGCAAGTCTTGAGATGTACCGCTGGACACTAGCCCAGAGCTGTGAATCAAGCCAGTGGAATGCGACATGTACAACGGTCACAGGCATGCTTTCGTCAGCACACCCAGTCTTGCACGGAAAATCTTCCACGTGATCGTCTGCTGCCCCACGCAAATGTCCCACATCTACTAGGCCAGGCTGAGTTTGGCACCCATGGCACTCTGGCAGCAAAACACGCTGGATTCAGTTACGTCATTGTCCCAGAAGTGGCAAACATCTTTTTTTGGCATGGTATTAACCCACAGGCCTACGTGCAATGGCCCTTTGTACACATGCGGATACTGTATCTTTCTTCCTACAAGAAGTGAGCAAGCAGGGGGCAGGCATTATTATTTTTGGCGACCCACACGACACATTCGGCCCTGACCCTGACTCCCCTCCCCTACCACCCGAACTTCAAGTCCATTACAGACTTTGAGTATGCCAATGTGCTGGGTTTTGTTAGAGCTCTCCAATGCACTGTTGAAAACAAAGAACTGTTCAGGTTTGAGTCATCTCCCAGGGTTAGGGTCCTGTGTCGGTCCGGGGCACCCCTGCCAGTGACCAGCCGTTTCCGGACCCAGCATGAGTTTCCAAATTCGTATATCATTGTGTAGCTCTCAGTGCGCCCGTCACAATGGCATGTTCAGATCTTGATTCTGACTCGTCGTTGGCCTGCAACTCGATTTTCTCGCAAGGCCATATATTTCCTTTTCACCCCTGACCCCCCTCCCCGCCCCAGACTCCCCTGTTCTTGACCAGCCTAAAATGGCCCCAGAATTTCAAGCTCCATGGAGGGTAGCTAGGCGATTGCCGTGAAGAAACGGCGGTACTCCCAGTGTGGGTCAAAAGTTCCTGACGTGCCTGGCCCCTGCGTCTGCTGCAGGTCGCCATGCCTCGTTCAGCGCGCACAGTGCCAGCCGCACCCACACCGGACCTGACCACAAGCTCAGTGAATTCTCACCTGAGCGCTGCCCTTGCACCCAGTACATCACCCAGTTCTGTCACTGCAGCGCCAACATTTGACACAGCACCACAAACTACTCGAGATCCTATTCCAACTTCTACCCCAAACCCCACCCCACGCCCTCGCAAGGCGCGCAAGCACCACCAACACCAGCATGCCTCAGAGCGTGCATCCACACCCCAAGGCCCCAGCAGCTCGTCATGGGCCCTCACGCCCACTCAGCTGTCACGCTTGAACGCCATCCTATCACTCTTCCAGGGCACGCACAGCTTTCATAACTTCTGCAGCCGGGAGGCACGTGAGGTGGGTGGCATGCTGCGATCATGTCACTACGTGCGCAAACCCGGAGATGTGAGGCCGTGTGTGCTACAAACGCCACATGCGGCAAGGTCTGTGTGGCTCAAGACTGGAACTTTGGGAAGGTACATCGGTTGGCAGGACGGCTTGCGATAGCATTTGATATTGATGGCAAAAGCAGACAGCGACCAAAATGATGCAAAGCCAGTCTAGGCAACCTGGGCAACCTAGCCTTACAATGGTCAATCTCGGCCAGGTTAGCCAGGATATCTCTTGATTGTACATTATGTGTGTGCTCTTCAGGCAGCTAGCAAGCCGGGGGAGCTTCAGCGCACCATCAATCGCTTCCATGTGGCCGGTGTGGTGATGCCTGCGGCCCGGGGCGGCCTCTCGCTCACGCCTTACATGGAGGACGGGGAAGGGGAGCGGGGCAACCAACGGTCCTGGCCTGTGCCCACACGAGCAGAGCACAACAGTTGCTGTGCAGCCGCACCGGTAAGGCAGTGTCGCATGGGAGACTCTTGATGCATACGAATGCCTCTTCAACTACAGGTTTGCATGGTCATTGAAGGTCCCTGCTGTACATGTTTGTGGCCATCCAACCATGAAGCTAGATCTTGCCACACCAAAGCACCAGGAAGTTGGCTGTTTTTGCACTAACGCTGGCAGGTGCTAAACTGACCTGGACTGCGTGGGTTGGCAACGGCTATGCACTGGTGTAGCGTGCAGCAGTTTGTTGCGTGTATGCCCTGGCGTGCATGCAGGACGTCAAGGCTGTGGCCCAAGTGCCCCATGTAGTGCTGGTCATGGAGGGCTCATCGTTCATGATGTACATGTGCCGCAAGATGGTAGGGTGGCGAGAACAAAATGGAGCGGGCCTGGTTGCCACATGTGGCTCACAGAGAGAGTGTGAATGTAGCAGTACATGCAGGCTGTGGGATGGTAGTCCAGTGCCGGAGTAACATTAGCTTGCCGTCTGCTTGTGCAGGTGGGCCTGTTCTTGGCTGTTGCACGTGGAGTTGCCCCTCCAGCATGCATCACCGCAGCCCTGCACCCAGCAGTCCATGTGGTGGTGCCCATGGCTCCAGCTGGCTGGCTGGTTATGGTAAGACACTAAGATATCAGTTTTGCTGCCTATACTGATAGTGATCTGACCTGGAGTCTGCTTCGAGGTGCTAGGTGATCTGGACTGCAAGGTGCTGTTTTGGAGTGCCACCACGGTCTGACCTCATACACGTAGGCACTCAAACAGTACTGTCTTGCACACATATGTGAAGTGTGTCTGGGGCGGCATTTTAAGGAGAGTGCAAAGGAGGGATGGACAAGTGGGTGCAGTTTTTGAGGTGGTCCTGGATGATGACATTGTGTGAGGTTGATGGAGCAGGTCAATTGGTCCTGCATACTTCATTCAGTAACCTCTGGCCTCTGCAATAAGCCAGCCATCCTCTGGCACCTTATTGGGCCATGCCTGGTTTTAACAGAAACATTGCACATCATGACTGCCCAGCCAAGTGAGAGATGCCTTCACCAGCAATTTCGCATAGGTATTGATTCCAGAGATCAACGTCTGATGTACTTGGTGCAGCTGAAAGCGATGATCGGCCGTCAACTACCTTTCAGCACATGCCAACCCTGACTGGAGTCGGCAGCTGGAATGTCCTCGCTGTTGTTTCTCTCTGCAGGACTCTGCCATTTATGCGGACAGCCATCCTCCAGGTCAACGCAGCTGCCAAGAGGCTGCGCCAGGTGCACCAGACGCACCCTTCACCAGCTGGTCACCTGCTGCACAGGAGTGGAAGGCGCAGCACATCTGGCCTGCCGTCATGCGCCGCCCACACTCGGACCTGTGGCAGAACTTGACAGGCTGCAATGAGCCTTCGTTCAATTTCCGGCACTGGCAGGGATGGGCTGCCACAGCTGGCTGTGCTGGGCAGCAGACAGGATTGCCCTGACGGCTATCATCAGCAAGGATACTTGCACGTGCAGTGATGGGCAGTTTGATAACGAAAGCCTGACGCACTGCTGTTTATTGAAATTTCGCCGTGACAGACGTGGAAGATTGAGTAAACCAGGGAGCGCTGGAAACGATGGATGAGTGAGCTGGCAGAAGTCTGCATGGTGTACTGCTGGATAGTTCCCACACACAGGAAGAAAGACAGCTTGTGTATCACATCGTAATCTACAAGCTACATACTTGAATGCCGTACAACCACACTCAAGCACAGCCAACAGAACACTGATGACACTGCAACCTCGCAGGCAATCCTTTCTAGTCCCCTACAATCTCCTCTGCGAATATCAAAGATTCTGCAACATGATCGCACCACACCTCAGTGGCACACACATCGTCACGGAATAAACCACCACCGCCACACCAGCTGGGCAAACATCACACGAACCGGTGTGTGGCGAGGCAAACACAAACATAGACAAGTAGAAGTTTGCGATGGTGCGGCAAGCAAGCAAGCGCTGTTTTGACCATATCTTGGTGCATGACTGCCAGTGTGCCTTGCCTGGCAGCCACCACTTCCGATCTAGCTAGGCAGTGTCCAAGTCAAGTCTACATGCTCAACACGAAGTCAAAGGTCGAGCACCAATGTTGTTACAACTGTCCAGCCTGAAACCGGCAGGTCTAGCCAGTTGTCATTTGTTCTCACAAGTCCACAAGCTCCTGGCTTGCGGCAGGAGGGTTGTCCAAACCCATCGTCCGCTGCCCTATCCAAACACAGATCTTATGACAGAGCCTACCAAGCATGAGGGGCTCCTTTGCGGCTGCACACGTAGACGTGCTGTCATTTTGCTGTTGCCTGTGTTGCCAACAAGTACAGGAAGGGAGAAAGGGACGGGGCTGTCATGCCACCCAGACGTGCATGCATATGCATGCCCCATGCATGGCTGCACCGTTGCATGTGTCGGTCATCACGCTTGCGCGTTGATCACGTGCCTGACATTTGTCAGTGTCTTCATCCACAGTGCTGCTTCACTTCTTCTTTGCGGCCTTGTCAGCTGGCTTCAAGATCTGCAGTGTACACCTCAGTGCAAATACAGGTTAGTGCCTAGACAAGAATAGTGCAGGCATGAGTTGACTCAAATCATCTGTACAATGACTACCCTATGTGCTTGGCACTAGAGGCGAGGAATGTGACACGGTTGCCGGTGGCCCAAGCAAAGCGAATGCAGCCAAATTGGCGCTTGCAGGGAGAGGGTTTGCTAGAAGTGCTGCAAGTCTTGCCCTTGCTGTTCCAACCACAGACCCAAGGACTAAGCTGGAAAAACCAGTAGCGTTTGCTGCAGAATAACTGGTAGCTCACCTGGAATGAGCACATCAGTGTCTCGTCCACGCTCATCATGGCTCCCGCGTTCTCGAATTCCCCACAGTAGTTAGGGGCAGAGAAGATGGTCACGAGCTGGCGTTTCGCAAAGAACTCATACCCCTCTTCCACAACCTGCATGCGACAAGCTTTGATGTCACTTGTGCCAGGTAGCTGCATGGCTGAGCAAAGCGCATGCTCCAGTAGCGTAGCTGCTTCACCAGTAATCATTCCATGCACGTATTCCACCTATCCTCCGTACCTGATGCGCCCTGCATACGAGGTCCAGGTCGTGTTTCTGCAGAAACTCTGTCACGCAATCCGGGCCGAATGTGTACGACACACCACGGTCGTTCTCGCCCCAGCCCTGAATGTCCTTGTCCGGGTCGGCCCAGAGCAAGTCACACAGGAGACCCGAGTCCGGTACATCTGTGGGCCTTGCGATGCGCTTGATCTGCTCCAAGGACTTCAGCTCTGGTGAAAGGCCTCCGTGCATGCACAAGATCTGCGCGCAACCAGCGAAATGTTGAGCACAGCATGCCACAATACACCACTCGTGAATACATGTGCATACTAACTATTACGCGTGAATGTATGCCGTCGCCGATCCCTGCTCATAGCAACCCCACTGAAACCCTGCATTCAACATGTCATGACCCTGTTTGACCCGCCCCACCTTCTCGTCAATCAAGGCTGACACTGGCAGACAGTTGAAGCAATCAGTGAACGTTCTCCACAGGCGGATGTTGTACCGCCGCTTGCACTCGTCGTAAAATCCATAGATGCGGTTGATGGACGCGCACTCGTGGTTGCCGCGCAGTAGGAAGAAGTTCTCGGGATATTTGATCTGTGTGCATGCAATGCAGTTGAAGAACGGTGGGGTTTAAGTGGAAAAAGCCCGCATGGCACTTGTGTGTGTTGCCTGGCGACCAACCCGGTCAGGGCAAGGCAAATGCTTCACTGCTAAAACTCCAGTGCAAAGCCATGCTAAGCTCAGCGGCTGCGTCAACGGCTGAATATAGTGCCTGGGCTGGACAGCTGATCGTGAATTGCGACATCTGTGTGTGCCATGTCGGGTGCGGACCTTGAACGCTAGAAGTAGGCAGATAGTCTCCAAACTATGCTTGCCGCGGTCAACGTAGTCCCCAAGGAAGAGGTAGTTGGCCTCTGGAGGGAAACCTCCATACTCAAACAAGCGCAGCAGGTCTGAATATTGACCGTGAATGTCACCTGTTCATGTCGCACAACAGCAGACAATTAAATGGTGTGTCAGAAATTGGGACGAGGGTCCCGACGCTGCGCGCAATAAGCAGCTGCAACGAGAAGTGCACGTACCGCAAATCTTGATGGGCGCCTCCAGCTCCAGCAAGTTGGGCTGGCTCATGAAAATCTCCTTGGCCGTAAGGCACAGCATGCGGATGTCGGTCTCGGCAAGTTGCACCTGCTTGCCCCTGCCATTGCGGACCTCCAGCAGACGCTCAATCAGCTCGTCAACCTGCGTTGCACACCCGCATGGAATGCTGTCAAGTCTGCTGCGCGAAGGCCAGCGTCTGTCTCAAGCGAACGTGCCGAAGCCCGGCAGCAATCCTCAAGCGCCATGTTACAGCGGCAGGGTGTGTGTGCCAGCTGACGCATGTTCTTTGGCATGCCAGTGCGGTCGCTGGCCCAGACGCCTGCCAAACTCTCTGATATCGACAGCCCATTACCAGTGCGATATCCATGTTGCTAAGCCGTCTCCTGCCCGGCCAGCGACAAGACAAATGTCAAGACAGTTGGGTTGGCAAATGCTTCCGTGCGACCTGGCGAGGGCAGCCTGGAGTTGCAGTGTTCTGCTGCCACTGCGTACCACAGGCCAAGGGCGAGCGCCTCTGGCGGAAGTGCCTGAAAGAAGCAAACGGCCGGACACGTGTGCAAAACCGAACAAATTACGTCGTGCCTCGTTCGCGTTTGCCGGCCTACTGGCCACCATTTACAGCTATATCTCCATTATCTGACCTTGACGGATCACCGCTGTCGTAAACCTGACAGCGCATGCGACCCACACACACCCCATGCATCCGGTGCCTGCACCACATGGAGCTTCATAAATGCCTCAATCATGAGCTGTGATGTGCAAATCACGCAGCTGCCGCCGTATGTAAACTGCAAACGCTTTGTGGGCCACTGGTTCCAAGACTCTGCCACAACTGTCTGGCAGCATTTCATGCACACAGTCGGCAGCTCAAACGATCAGTACTTTGCATGCTTTACAAGCAGTGGTAGACGTCTCACAGTAGCGGTTGATGTCTGTTGGGTTATGCACAGATGTACAGACTGCCTGCAACCTGCCAAGCACACTAAGCGTGGCGGTTGTTCTGTGACAACTTGCGTGACAGCACGCGCTAGCAAGGAAGCACTCCGCAAGTCCAGATCACTCAGCACAGCAACAGGTCTCATGCGAGGCTGATTAGCCTCATACGCGCCACCAGTTACATGCAGGTCAATTTGTTGATGGTGCAGCCACCGCGCCACATTCATTGGCCACTACAGCCGTGCCCTCAACGCGAACATTCATTTGGGGGAGGCTCGTAGATTCACGCGGGGCTGGTAGATGCTTACCCGGCCATTGAGGCTATGTACAGTGGGTTGGTTTCGTGGAGGATTATCCACAGTCACTGTTGTCGTTGGGCATCTGACCTGCCCGAGTTTGCATGTATGAGCATGGGACTGCAGCTGGCTGATCTTCATGCTGATAACCTGCTGGCTGTTCAAGCTGGCTTGTGTCTCAAGTGCAGCATCCATCTCGCTTCAGCCTTGAGAGGTATTAAACCCACTTTTCTTGTTAATGTCCTCAGGCCCTTAATTTTAATGCCAGTTTGGAAAAATCACGTACTGCGGCATACCTTCAGTTTTTGACAGATGGAGCTCAGCAATTTATAACTGCCCCCTCGTGACTCACATACTGATTTGGCACATGGATACTGATGTGTGTGCAGAACTGTCCCAACCTGCTGCGGCGCGGCATCCATCCCAAACTGGGGCGGATGGAGGTTGGCACGTCCATCCCGAAGTGAAGATGATTGTAGCGTGACATGATGGTCAGGGCAGTGGGGCTCAGGCTGCCTGCAGTGCTGCTGTGGGGGTGTGCCACAGCGGCCTTTACACACTGCAGGATGCACAGCCAGCCACACTGCCTATGGTGGCTGTCTGAGTTCTTTGGATGGAGCCACTGTAGTACGTCTCTCTCTCCAGAGAGGTGTATATAACCAGTTAAGGCTAGAAGGGTAAACCTTCGCAGACCTTCCCCAAACTGGTTAATGTCCTTAGGCCAAGGGTCTCCACCCATCTAACCTACATGTTAAGGGGGTTGCGAAACACCGCGATTGTGATGGTGGTGGCCACCCCTCGGGGTGCCATTCTGTCCGCAAACCCCAGTAGGCAGAAAATGGTGGGTCCCATGGATCAGCTTGAGACTTCACATGAGGGGCTCGATTTTGCCATCTATTATCTTGACAAAGTTGTCTGAGACCACCCCGCAGTAAGCAACATCTGACCTGGACAAAAGAAGACTAATCGATGTCTAGTCCATGACTTGTCAATGTCCCCGCATCATCAGCGGTCGAGGTGTACAGCGACTTCAAACCAGTCGCTGTTGCCTCTCAAGTGCCTGTCAACCCATTGCCAATTCTTACATACATTCAAACAAGCGCTACAGACACGCTTACACCAACATTTCTCATTGCAGAGGTACAAAAGTCGTCAAGTGGTCTGGTGGTAGGCAAAAAAAAGATTTGTCCCAGAACTGGCAAACATATTTGTTTTCCTGCCACACAAAAAAGACATACATGGGTTCCGCATGGGCAATGACACTGACATGTGTTTCGGTGCAGAGCCTCACCAGCTCGCTTCCATACATGAGCAGAGCCTCACCATGCCTGCTTTGCTTGTGGACAAGTGAAGAAAAAGAAGTTTGCCAGTTCTGGGACAATTTTTGCGTCTGACACTAGAACCGTGGATGTTCTTGTGAATGGCGTGGCAATGTTTCTTGAATTCTTTTTCCTTCATCCATGTTCCTTTGCCTGTCATGATTCAAAGTCGTTTCATGACTCACGCGGTTTGGTCCTGTCTTCTGAGGGCGCCATTTCAGAAGGAGCTCAGCATAGGCAGCAGATGATTGTATCATAATGATGTTCCTACATCTCTCTGGCTCGTAAAAAGCTTGATAACCCTATCATCAAGTCAGCGGCTTGGCAAACAAAGCCGAACCCTCTCAAGCGCTCTTCTCCAGATGTGGCAAGACTGGTACCACTTCCAAGGTGATGGATTTGCACGTGATAGATCAGATGAGGTTATGCACATGCTGTGCGGCTGGCTGAGGCCCAGCCATTGCTGGTGCCTTGGACTGCCCTGCCCGCGCCCCCCACTGCTGCTGCTGCTGCTGCTGGTGTCGCTGCCTTCCCGCCCCCACATCTAGAGAGGGTTCCCCACCAAGCCTTTCATCCTCTATAGCTGCGTCGATCACATCCGTGAACTCGGTGCCATCCTGCTCCATGTTGAAGTTGTACTTGGCTGCAGTCAGCAGGGCACATGCTGTTGTCAGCACAACGACTGGTTCATTGACGCAGGAAGCTGAGCGAACTGAAAGTGCTGGGGTCCAAAAGAGGCATTTGGCTGGGTCGAATGCGCTGCATAACTACCGGGCACTATGCCCATGAAATGGTCCACAAACCCCTGCGGTCCCCTGCCTTGTGTGACATTTCTAAATACGTTTACCCTGCGATTGCTGTCTGCGCTGACGTGCTCCCCCTGCCTCCCTGTCACTCAAACCTGCAACCCCCGCTCTATCCAATAGGAATGCCACTCACATGGCCCTGGTGTTTGTGCTTCGTGTAGAATCTTCTTAATCTCCTCCTCGCTTTGTACCGTAGAGTAGTCTGCGTTGTTCAGGAAGTTCTGATTCATGGCCAGTGCGTCCTGCAGCACAGAGGGCAACAGCAACTATTAGACACCATTCTATGCGCCTTACTGCATGGCTGCAGTGGCAGTCATTTGACCTGTCAGGCTGCAGTGCCGCGTGGCAAGATCTGAATGCAAAGCCTGTTAAAGCTCACCGGTGGCAAGTTCTGCAGGAACCACGGGTGCTGGGATATCTGCTGCATGGTTGCCCTGCGCATGGGGTCCGGGTTGAGCAGGCGCGTGAGCAGGTCCCGGCACTCTGGTGTGATGGGCACATCAGCGGGCATGCTCCACTGCATGTTCAGGATGCGGTTGATCATGGCCTGGATGCGGTCGGCAGGAGCTATGGCGCCCTGCGGAGGAAGGAGTGAGTGAGTGAGTGAGCGTCTTTTTGTCTCTGTGTGTTACATGTGTGTGTTTCACATTCGTGAGTGAGTGTGCAGTGGAGAGGGCGTGAGCGAGCACTGGAAGAAGATCGTTATGTCTGGTGGCGAATGTCCAGCTAACCAGCACTTTGGACCAAGTGCGCATAGTTCCCACTCCATCTCTTTTCCTTTTGCTCGAGAGCTCACTAGTTGGATCAGTGAGCTCACTTACGCCATCTGTTGGCAATAAGTGCCTGCGACACACCTGTGTCAAACGCGCTGCCATTTTGAATGTGTGCTTGTTTACTGCACTTGGTGTAGCAGTGGATGCAATGTTTGCTGCAGAAGTATGATTTTCTGCAGTATAAGATTGTCCGATTGCGTGGACGTGCTTCATGGTGTGCAGTCCCTCCTTGCAAGTTTCTTTCAACATGTTGTCCCATTTGTTGCGCACTTGCCAGTACACTCTGCACCTTCACGCTCTGATGTCCTGGGTCAGTCTTCCCCACACCGCTGATTGCTGCTGTCCCTTGCCTGCTCACCGGTGCTGAGGGGCTGTCGAAGGGATAGAAACCAAACAACATGACGTACAGCATGACTCCACAGCTCCAGATGTCGGCTAGCTTGCCGTCATAGCTGCCGTTGCTGCGCAGGACCTCTGGGCTCATGTAGGCTAGGGTGCCCACCTGCACCGGGCAAAGGCCTCAACCGGATGACCTTCAACCTTTTATAACAAATAATCTTTGAGAACAAATAACCTTTCAACTCAATGCGACAGATATGACAAGCATCAGAATGATTCTGTGGGCAGACAGCGTGCCCAGTATCGTTGAAGTGTGTTGACAGGTTTGTACCCGCAAACAGCTGACGTACTGTGGTCAGGGTTACCTTGCTCTTGGGAGCTGACATGAAGTGTGCCTTGGAGTAGCCAAAGTCACAGATTTTGAGCAGGGGCAACGGCAGGCCCTGCGAGTGGAAGAGCAACACTAGAGTTAACCTCAGCGCAGAAAGGGATAAATGTCCGCTTGTGTACAAGACAGTAGGGCTTCAGCCACTTGCAGTGGTATGCTGGTGGACAGGCGAGCTTCAACCTGTGAGAGATGGCAGGCATCAGTGCGCCCGGCCTAACAAGCTTTCTAGCCGAGTGGCCTGCCTCGTGCACCCAACCGCCACTGTGCCAACCGTGCACCTGCCCTGCCCTTGTGCTCCTGTCACACCCAGTGCCCACCTGCACCATCTGCAGCAGCGTGTTCTCCAGCTTGATATCCCTGTTGACCACCCCCTTGCGGTGGCAGTAGTCCAGGCCAATCACCAGCTGCTGGAAGAACCAGCGTGCAGCGGGCTCCTTGAGGCGCACGGCGCGCTGCACGTAGGAGAACAGGTTGCCGCCTGCAGTGCACGCCCTCCGACATCACTGCGTCAATTGCACCCAACCAACGTGCCCTGTGCCTGGCGAACAAGCACGGTACAAGGGGTGCAGCAGTGCTACTAGTGGCAGTGTTTGTAATATTGTGATACCGTGACACGTGCCTTTATTTGCAGAAAAGCTGATTACAAAGCAAATTCTGAAGCGGATCCAGAGGTACAGTGGACAAGGTATACAGCATCAGTGGCAAGAGGTAGAGCGTGCTCGTAGCACAAGGCGTGGCGGTTGCTTACAAGGTGCGTACTGTGGCACATGCCTTGATTTTGCACAATCGTACGTCACAACTAGAGCATCTACGATCTGCAAGTAGCTCTTGGCGCAAGGAGTGAACATTCAGAATGCTTACCAGATGCATACTCCATTGCAATGCATAGGTATTCGGGTGTAAGGAGGGCCTCCTTGAATTCAATCACGTGGGGATGCCGCAACAACCGGTGGTTGAGCACCTCAGCCTCCACGTACTTGTTCACACGGTCACCACGCTCAATGAACTGCGATTGTGCCAGCGTTGCAGCAGATACTTGATCAAACGATGGCAGCCAGGCGGGCGGCATCTGGCTTAAGGGTTTAAAGTGATAAGAGTGCATCTTGCCATCAGTACGTTCACGTGCTCAGTCACATGCATTGGCAGCACAAGTCGGCGGGACTAGCTCTTGTGATTGATTTTGAGCTGTGGCAGAGGCATGGCATTGCTTTGTTTGGCAATTGAAAAACAATGCAAGTCCCGGTGTGATGCAATCACGACGAATTCATGATGGATTAGTTTGCTGTTGGCTTCACATCTGATCATCTGCTGTGCCTAGATTGTGTTCAGAGCTGCATGTTCTCAGCTGCAGCTTGTTGTCCCGGCCTGTGTATGAGACCAAGTGCGCAGCCGAGTGGGGTGCCCTGCACAAACGTAGCAGATGCTGTGTGCTCACCTTGATTGCCACATGCTCCCCGGTCAATTTATTCTTGCAGAGTTGTACAAAACCAAATGCGCCGGCGTTCAAGTCTTGTATTTTCTCGTACTTGGGGTGCCTTTGCAGAGGGTCCACCACCGTCCCTGCTTGTGGAGGCATTCTATCTGAAGGGCTACTGTTGGATTGTGCTGGTGTCTCCGTAGTAATAGCTGCTGATGATCCTGATCTCTAAAAAGGAAACCTGCAGCAGCAATTGCGCAGCAGCTGCCCTCATGCCTCGGACTGCGTGAAGCCCCCTCATAACCCATTGAGAATCCCGAGCCCACTGCCATCGGGATATCGAGCCAAACACACCAGTCTTCAGTGCGCTCCAAAACTCAGCTACACTGTAAGGATCCAAAATCGAGCGTGCCAGCGCGCGAAAGGTTTTCCATCAGAAGTCAGCGCGAACCTGCTTTACCTGTACTCTGTTGATCCTCCTGTGCTCAAATGCTAATCGGCAGCGTCGCTGAGGCAATTGCAGGGTGTTGGCTTGCTGATCCCCAAACACACGAAATAAACGGTGGAACAAGGGTCGGGAATATAACGGTGCCAAGCTAAACTACGGGATGTAATGCAGCGCCTTCGCCACGGCGCATGAGAACAACACTCAACATGTGCAAATGCGAAAGCCCACAACACACTGGGAAGCTACCGCAAAAAACCGATCCACACACGTGTGTGCATGTCCCGAGAAGGGCAGTTGCAGGCCCTGACGCCTGCCTGACTCCATAACCTTGGAATGTGCAATCTTGGGATGTGGCTGCTTCTTGTGCTCCTGGCTCTGGCTGGTGGCACTGCTTGTGCAGAAGAGGACCAGCCCGTGCTTTCACAGGAAAGGGTTGTGTTTCAGCTGGAAACTGGAGACTTCGTGAGTCATGGCTGTCGATGATCTTGGCCGCTCTTCTTTCCGGCCAATGGTGCATGCTCGAGTCAACTGATCACTTGGGTTTCCTGTCCAAATGCAGGAGTTCGCCTTCTTGCCCGAGGTAAGTTTCAAATGTATCATCCTGGAAGCCTGAGATTCTCATGTTGCAGTAGACATCAGTTTGCATCAGTTCAGTTGATGTCATTGACATCTCACTGGTGCCATGTGATCATGCTGTTCAGGTAGCTCCAGTCACTGCCAAGCACATCTTCTCCCTGGTGCAGCTGGGATTGTACACAACCAACCAGGTGTGCGTTCGATTCCAACATGCCTGGCAGCTGTCTACCACCATCCACTGCTGCAAGGATGGATTCAAATCTGATCTGAACTCTGCCTGTGACAGACGATCTTGCTGATCAAGCTGACTCGCTGCTGCATACTGCAGATCTTTCGAGTAGATAAGGGGTTTGTTGCACAGACATCCGATGTGGTTTCTGGCCGCCTAGTACCACTCAATGATCAACAGAAGGTGTGTACTTCAGCTGCAGATAGCGAAATTCATGTCTGTTGATCAACAAGGCCATCGGCCTTGCGCGTGTCCTTGCGCCTGCTAAGTGCAATCATTAGTGAGAGTGACAAGCATACAGTGCTCTGTTGGGCACGAGCATGGCTCACAGTGACGCCTGGCGTCAGACCTCATCTTGGATGTGTGCTTGCAGGCAATAGCCTCAAAGAATGTGCCCTTGGAGGTCAAGCGGGGGGTCAAACACCACGAAGGTATGTGGCAGATGTGCTTGTGATGCGTCCAGTGGGGTTGAGCGACGTGCAAAGGTGTTCATGTGTGTATGTTGAGCCTTCATTTTCCGCCTGCATAGCTGTGCAAGGTCCACCCCGGGGGGTGGGGGAGGGGGATGTCCCCATGATCACCGTGTTGTTACAACGGCCACTCCACTCACCATCTGTTGCCAAGGCCGGCAGCACAGTAAGAAATGGATGTTACAAGCGTCCACAAGGCTGCCATCCGTAGTAATACCATTGTTGTGTCTCAACTTCAAAGCATGATTGCATCGCTCTCCGGCCCTTGGTGGTATGTTTGCGGGAAGCCAATCAAAGGGACTGCTGCTCGGGCATGACAAGGCGCAGCCGGTTTCTGAATGATAAATCGGCTCAGATGTCCTGACGGTGACGGCCAATTGGTCCCACCCAGGAAGCTTCCAACCTCTACAGTCATCCCCCCGGCCGCACTCTTGCTCTTGTGAGGGAATCC
Organism: Chloromonas sp. AAM2; assembly: GCA_004335635.1. Lineage (NCBI taxonomy): Eukaryota > Viridiplantae > Chlorophyta > Chlorophyceae > Chlamydomonadales > Chlamydomonadaceae > Chloromonas > Chloromonas sp. AAM2. The sequence continues at coordinate 33,909 of QAXH01005164.1, forward strand.
GGGTGAGACCCAACCATCGGTTGGGCTTTTCGCCGACGTTGACTCTCAGCACACTGGTGCGCGCCTGGTGCGCCTGGTGTGCTCCTTGCATTTGAACAACCTGATGGGTCATGCAGTCGCCTACATGATTCGGCTTGTGTGTTCGTCCCAGTTGCCCATTGCATTTGCTTACTCATGCTCGACTGCCCGACTCTCAGCGCTACTGATCAGCCTGTTTATAAGAGCTTCCACAGCTTCTGCTGTGTAGCAATTGCCATGTCTTCACTGGCGGGCTTTCAGTCTTGGTTTTGAAACCCGGCCCCCCTGCTGCCTGCGCTGCTCAGGCCGCTTGTCCATGGCGCGGGGGGCCGCAGAGGACAGCGCAACTTCCTCCATTTTCATCTGCTACGGCTCCGCGCCGCACCTCGACATGCAATACGCAGTCTTTGGCCAGATCACCCGAGGCATGGATGTGCTGCATGGGCTCGAGCTGCTACCCACTCGCAAAGAGGGGATTTTTGTGATGCCAGTCAAGCGTGTAACCATTCTCAACACGTACACGTACACTGTGGGTCGGCCGCAAGGCATATTGACGTTGCCTGGGGAAGGCAGCACGGATGCGGGGAATGTGGGTGGTGGTGACAGCGGGGCGAGACGGAAGGCCAGTGCACGGGTGGCAGTGCTGGGGAGAAGTGGCAGCAGCCGGGGTGATGGTGGTGGCGCAGTGGGATGTGAGGAACGCCTAACTGAACTGCAGTTGCGGTTTGAAAGCCAAGCGGTTGAACTGGAGGCAATGCGGGCCAAGATGCTGCCCTGAGCAAAATTGCATCATCGGCACTACATAGCACATTTGTGTAGAAAACAGCAGGAAGCGGGCAAGCAGGACCTGTTTGTTCCTAATCACACCTGACAAAGGCAGAGACCTGGCAGGCCAACGTCTGTTTGGCGTGTGCCAAGCGGTTTTCTGATTCATTCGGCGCCAGCTATCAATCCACGTGTCTATTCTGTCTGTTGCAAATCACCCTCAAATCAGGCATTTGTGATCTCCACAGGGCGCAGCCCATGGATGCCGCTGCTGTGCTCCTCTTTCGGCACATTAATGTGTGCTTGTGTGTGTGCATGCATGCCTTGCCAGCAGAGCTGACGTTTTCAGGCATATTTGAAGGGGCTGAGAGCGCAACGCTGATGGCTGTTCTGTGAGGCATGTTTCAACTTGTTTGAGACTGCAGCTTTGTCCTGCAGCAGCCTGTGAAGGGTCAGTAGACCAGCCTTGTATAACGGCACCTCGATGCCCCAACTTGTCACAGCTGCAACGCTTGCACACAAGCAGTTCCAATGAGGTGGTGACCAATAGGTTACCTCTGTTCCTTCCCCCCTTGCCCCTGCTGAGCAGTCCTCCCTGGACTGAAGGCCATGTAAACAACAACAACACTAGCAGTTCCAGCCTACACACAGCCTGTTCCTTTCCAGAAGCTCAACTTGACCCAGAGCCCTCCGGCTGCTCAGTGCTGCACAGGATCCTTCAGCGTTGCCGTCTCAGGCTTGTGATACCCCAGCCCACTCAAGGGTCACGGTTAGCCAACGTGCATTGGCGTCGGTGCTTATTGCTGCCTAGTGGTGTCTATACTGCTTGCGAACAGTCTATCCCTAGCTGCCTCCTGGGCAACTGGCTTCACGGTCATGGATAACCTGTGTAAGACGACATGATGGGACAATGATTGGGGGGAGCCCTTGTTGCCTGGCGCTCTTGACCTGACAGCTGCTGGAGCGTTCATGGGTACCAATTTCTTTAACCTTCTTTGACCTTCTTTACCTTCACTGCATCACTCGCATCATGCTGCTTGGCTGGCATGCACCCACCCCCAAAACTGTCAGTAAAGTATCTCAACCCATGCCGGGCCCTGATGTACCATGCATAGTGCGGACCGCGCACAGACAATGCAGGCATGCCATGTCCAGGACACGGTATCCTTGTGGGCACGGCACACTCTCAGTGGCTCTGCATTTGACAACAGTACTCTCAGAGCTGGGAGTACGCTTACAGCACCATGCATATTGTGGTGCATGGCTGTCTATTGCCCGCCCAGGTGTGCTGAGCATGGGGCGGTACGACGATCCCGACTCGGGCACCTCTAGCTTCTCCATCCTCCTGGGCAACGCACCCCACCTGGACATGCATGTGAGGACAGGCACATCATCATCATCATCATCATCATCATCATTACATGACTCTTTATGGTTGAACCCACGGTTCTGCATTCACAACATCCCTCCAAGCATTACGCACAGGGCATGGGCGCCAATACCACCGCCTTGGTCGTTGATTGCATTCAGTGGCCTGATGATCACATGCCTGACAAATCAGCTGAATCAGCTTCCAGTTAATGGCTCAGCGCATTCTCAACATTGGGCCTGGCGCCATCCACCATTAGCCATCAAGGCTGCCAAGACAAAAGCCACTGCCTTTGGTCAGAAACAGAGTTGAATAGTCTGGAGTTTGCTACACTGCCTTATCTTGTGGTTGCAGTACACAATCTTTGGCAAGATTACTCGCGGCATGTCGGTGGTGCACAAGCTGGAGGACTTGCCCACACGCACCGAGGGAATCTTTGTCATGTGAGCGCTGGCTGTGTGATGTTGGTTAGCGTCAGGGCTGCCAGTGGCAGTTTGCATGGTCAGCCATGGCTACACGCGTGCATCTCTTGGGTCCTGATTTCAGTCTGCAGACCTTGCAGTAACTCTCACGTTACAGAACTGGCAAACTTCTTTTTGCCTACTCCGGGTTGTTTATGATCATCAGAGACAGATGGGCGACGCAATTGGAAGCTCACTCGGATGTACTTGTGTGCCTTGCCGCACCTGTGCCTGCCGGGAGGGCTGCACACCTGCGTGTGTAGCCTGTGCTGCTAGTGCTGTTGAGCTGAGCTTCATCTCAACCCTTTACTTCATCTCAATGCATGGCTGCTTGTACGCACATCCCGCAGGCCCATTAAGCGCATCACCATCGTAAACAGTTACTGGTACCGCCTCGACCGCCCCATGGCTACGCTGACCCTGCCCTCAGGTGAGCAGTCTGCTTGTGTGTGCTCAAAGCAAGGCAGGCACGCCTTTTCGACTGCCGATTTGTTGATTGAAGATAGTAAGTATCTGGTTGTGTGTTGTCTGGCTCGTCTTCATGTCGAGCGCAGCACATGTACGTTTTGACTTTCATGTGGCGTAACGTCTTTCTCATTGGTGCTTGGAAACCTTCGAAGCCTGTATGGGCGTTCACACATGGCGAATTTGGATCCAAATTATTTGCCCAAATTTACGTGTGAACGCACCCTAAAAAGGATCTGGGATTGTGGCTTATGCGCGCCACCGCCTCCTCTTCCCGCTGTACGTTTTCCTCCTCCTGGAATGGCAGCTGTCTGCCTTGCTCATAGGAGGTACAAGCGGGAAGGCAGCCTGCGAGGGCTGCATTTTGTCAGAAGCAAGCACTAGATGGCCTGTCGCCCTCTTTGCTCAGACCTGCCTGACGAATCAAACAAGCTGTGGAGTCCTTGGCTGTTCCTCCCTGGGGTTGCCCGTGCCCATGGGTCGCCATGGATCAAACCCAACAGTACGCTTGACTTTCACAGGCCCCTGGTGCAACTTATTCAAGGCCAAGGCAGGGGAATATGGCTTGCGCCCAGGACGATACAATTGTGCAACCAACCAGAAGCTTACTCGGAAACTACCACACTAACGCCGGTGAACTGATAGCCGGTGAACTGATAGCCGTGGGGGCGACCAGGCAGAATGGGAGCTAGTGATCTGGAAGTCGTGTGCTTGCTGCACGATGGCCTGCCGTGTCGGACTCACCTGGACGGACCCAACCAGTGGCTAGATTGCTTGAGCACGGGTTTGTTTGGTGGAGGGCCCAGGTGGGCGTCTCCAACTGCGCAAATGGGCGAGACTTCAAGACAATCTGCAGTGGACATGCGCCGCATATGCTCATATGGGGAAGTAAAGGCCATGAAACAGGTCTGCTTTGCTCGTACAACCCCTTCCCGCCGCAGCCGGCAGGCAACCAACGCACTCTGAGAACGTGGATGGAGAAGCCACCGGGAAGCGTAACCGGCTGCAGAACGCACGGCGACACATGTACATGTTGGTTGCCCAACAGCTCCAAACCTCAAGTGATCTGAACCAACACCGCCTTACCCAACCTGTTGCAACTGCCAGGCTGCATGATCTGATTCTGGTCATCTCGCGAGCAGCATGCTACCGGCACAGTGCGTTGTGGACCACAGGCGGCCTTTTCATTCTTGATGCTCTCGGTCCTGTTATTGGTGCTCATACACACACTCGTTTTTTGCCGGTACCACCTTGTTGGTGCGGTGTGGAACCATAAAGTGCAAGATGCAGTTTGTGCGCTGTCTGGCTCGCGTTTAAACCCGGGGGCAGCATCTTCGAGCGAGCTGACCATCACATTGCCTGACCCCTAAGCTCGTTGTTGATGTTGGCTGCAGGCAGCAGAGGTGGCAGTAAACACAGCGACTGTGAGGAGGAGCTGGAGACCCTTCAACAGCGCTTCCTGAGCGTCTCACAGGAGGTGCAGAACCTGAGGCGAAAGCTCCTGCCCTGAGCAAACATTGCTTGGGTAGACAGTCACATCCGTAAGAACTCAGATTTATTCATAAAACACACACCAAAAAAAGAAGAACACCATTCAGTGCCAGATGACACAATACAACCAGTCACACTACCACAAGTGAAATTGTTCCAGAACTGGCAAACTTCTTTTCTGTTAGTGCGGCCTGGTTTTCTGCCCGTTTCCTGTGCAATTTGCAACAAGTGTGGCTGGTTGCAGTACACTTCTTGACCAGTGCATGTGATCACAAAGTCAGCATGATGGCTCGCTTGGCAGCAGAGCCCCTCAGTAGTGCTTGTAGTGTCTGTGACGTGCGCAGTGTGAGCGATCTTAGCAGACTGACCACAATGGTACAGCCCCTCGGTCGTCCATCTTAACTACACGATGGTTCCACGTCACCAGCGACAGTAGATTCATGATAACAAACCTCGTGACAGGATATCGCTGGTGTGTTGGACATGCCATACCAGCTGCTTTGCTTTGCTTTGCTTTGCTTGTACTGTCATTGTGTCTATGCCTCGGACCAAAGCCTGACTGGGAAGCCACGTTTTGCTAAAGAGAAGGAGCTGAGCTGGCCGTACCTTGGCAACAAGGATCTGCAGTGGGCTGGGCAGCATGGCATCTCAAGGCCATCACCTAATTTCAATTTGGACAGGCCACAGGCCTTCTCGCTCTGACGTCACAATGGTAAATTGTTTGATGTTCGACTGCAACTACCAGATGATTGCAGCCGCACAAGCTGGCAGCAATGTAGCACCTGGCTGCCTTGCAATACATGCGAGGCTCATGCATTGCAGTCATTGGTATCAGGAACGGAGCCAGCCCAGTTCAACCCAGTCCAACCCAAGCCGTCCTCCGACTAAAAGCACAGGTCTGAAGAAGACTGCAGCTGATGCTGGAATAATGCCGGGATAATGCATGATCTCCTTTTGCGTCCAAGGGCCCTTGGCATTCCCCTGGTCCAAGCAGCAGGATGTGTAAGGTGAAAGAGCTCATACTGTGTCCACTGTCAAGGAGAAGTTGCCTACTGCCTGGCACCTACCGCTGGCATCAACCTCGGGCTATGCGCAGCCAGAGAGCAAAAAGGTGAGCAAATGCATTCGCTGACATGATTGTGGTCTTATCGCGCTTGGTGCGTCGGTTGAGTAGCGCCTGGCTGCTTGCTTGGTTAGTGATTGTCGTCGCCATCAATATTAGCCGGACTCGTAGTTATCATTCCGCTGGATGAGTGGCCAACCAACGTCGGACGAGTGATGCCATGCGGCTACCTTGGACTGACTCGGCTGCACTACAAATTTTTGATGTGTTTTTTAAGCTTGATGATCATACCCTGCTGAAAAATTCGTGAAACAAGCTCGGAAATCAGTTGCAGTCCGCTGATTGTCGGACCCTGGAGGACCTTTGGCTCGCCCACCATGCATAACTATTCCGTTGCTTGAGCAAGCAAGACCGAGGCCCCGAAAAGACCAGTTTCCCTACTTGATCAGACCCACCATCGTGGCACCGTACTTCTGTGGTACGTCATGTACTAAAACTCGGCTTGCCCAACCAACCCAGTGCATGGGGCCGAGCTCTGCCGGCGTTGCCTATGGCGACAGGGTTCGCCCTGCCGTAATATCCAACCTTCCGGATAGTGCCAGCGATGCAAGTGGTCCCTCTGCGGGGCAGAAATGATGTCCTCCGCCAAAGTGCGACCTGTTTCCCGCATGCACACCAGCTTTCTGGCCTTCTCTGCCTCACAGCAACCCCCAAAAGTATTACTCCTGAAGCTTTTCAACCAACGGTGCAGCAGTGCGCCGGCCCACCACGGCTGATCCGGCTGCAACCAAAAGAAAATGGAGTTCACGTCCACTCCAGGTGGTGTCCGTGAAGGCTGCAGTTTGCCATGTCATGCCTAGCCTCATTGGAAAACCAATGTGTGCCGCTGCCATCAGGACAGTGCCGCTGCCTAGAACCAAAAGGACAGCAGGCTTGGATCACAATGAATGAGTTTCCGGTGTTCCTGAGGACAGATCACCGCTGCAAGGCAACAAGGCCCACCAAGGCTGATCCGTCTAAATACAGTTCATGGTACAGTCCAGCAAGTGTATGACATGTCAGTGCCAGACACAGTCAATGTGCCCAGCAGGGTGACGATCACACTCTGTAGTCTATGTTGTGCTACCCACAGGCAATGGCATTGACGATGGTCTTGCACGCCGGACGTGTTCTTTTGTGTTATTGCATACAATGATAGCTACATGCATGGCCACCGGGGGCGGTTTGCGCATTGTGGGCACACGAATTGCTTGCAAAACTACCAGTGCCAGAATGGGCACAGTGCCTTTCAACCAACAACACACAGCTGGATACAACGGCAAACAGGACACTGGGTCAATCCAGCCGGACTGATGCTGATGTGGGGTGCACATGGGGAAGCGCAATAACTGAACAATTTTGCTTCAGGGTCGGGTCATACCAGACAGCAGGAAGGAGAGGAGGCCTTGGACGGTGAGCGCGCAGTCTGCACAATTGCTGGTAATGACTCGCAGGCAAGAGGGTTATCAATCAAACTTTGCAGGCATGAAATCTCTGGACAATCTACAGTTGCAGATAGGATCAGTTACAGATAGGATCAATTCTGCCTGGCATCTGTCTGGATGATTGCACATCTACCGTGCCGGTAGATGATGATCTCTCCTACAGTGTTGACCCTATTCTTGGCTGTTGCAGGAAGTGGACTGCGTGCTGGGCTGAGCCATGCCAGTACAACCACCACACCATGCCGGCACATCACGGGGGGCATCGTCCGAACCTGCTGGCAACAAGGCCTTCTAGCAGTTAACTCGGAGATGGATTCTTGGGTGTGACCTACATTAGGCGGCATGTATCTAGTGCCCAATGAAGCGCTGCGGCTGTCTCAGTC
>QAXH01005165.1:23882-56789 GCA_004335635.1 Chloromonas sp. AAM2
ACACACACACACACACACACACACACACACACACACGCGCGCGCACACACACGCGCACACACGTGCACACACACACACCAGTTCAATTTCCACGCATTTCACCCCTGTACCGTGTGTTGTGGGTGCGTCGCTAAGCCAGGCTTTTGAGCCCTGCTGCCCAGAGTGCGTTCCTTGCATGCAATCCATGCGAGCCAGGAGTTCAACTTTGAACCAGAGAGGTGCCATGACCAACATTCATAGCTGTGCATGGTGGTAGTAGCACATCCCTGACATTCAAGGTTACCTGAGTACAGCTGGTGAGAGCCCTGGGGAGACGTGCACCGAACCCACCAGTTTTGCAGTTGTGAAATGGTTTGGGTGTTAATCATGACCGCCATGGGAAAACATGCAGTCCACCCACCAGTCGCGGTGTGGTGGTCTCCATCTTCTTCCGCATGCACAACGACAACAGGTACAGGACCACGCCAGAGTAGAGTGTCCATACCTGCAGGCAACCACACATGCATAAGACGGGCCATTGTATAGCCTAGCATGGGCATGCATGGGACTTGATGCAAAGGAGGCATGGCATGTAGAGTTGCCTGAGGGTGCCAGCATGGGAGTCACAGGACACGGAACACGCTGCTCATGAGGATGATTTTCTTATTATTCGTCAATTCAAAACCCTCATAGCGCCCCAACTAACACAGGCAAAGTGACAAAACTGTGGCTAGAATCCGCCACGTTGGCATCAAATGGTGCACGTGCCAACAACGTTAGCCATGCCATAATCACTGGTCTGCTGCTTGTGTCGCAGTCCTGAATATGCAACCCCAGGCTTACTACTAGAAACCGCCAGAAGTGCAATTGAATGGAGAAGATGGGCGGCATCAGCCAGAGGCCCACAAGCGTCGCCTGCATTGTGGAGTGCACGTGACAAGACAGTTTTTGTTACGTGCTGTAGAAGCATCTGTCCTCCAGTCCGAAGCCAGTGCCAAGCCAGGCACGGGCCTAAATCAAGCCACGTTCATCTGCACACGTTGCAACACCCTCAACCTAAGACGACTTGTTGTACGCGAGCCTCTCAAGCACCTGCTGAACCTACCCACATGCTCTCATTGTGCCACCCTTGTGCAGCATGAACCGCGTGCCAAACCACGGTAGAACTCGATGATCAACCATCAGCAAGATGATCAGCAGACAATAACGCGTCAGGCACCTTGCAATATCCAACATGCATGCATTTCGTATGGACCACCATGCATACAGTTGCTCGGCATCTATCCCTGATAACATTTACATCCTTTGGCTTCGTAGAGGTGAAAACACTACGAATCGATGCACAAGCTAAACTCTGGCAGTTGCTGCCTATACCATGCCCTGCGCACTGACCAAATCGTATGAGCGTTGATGCCGTTTTCTCCATAGCACCAGCCCAGCTTGAGCTGCTATCATCAGAAACTGCAGTGTGCTCGCCAGATTCAAGGCATGTTAACATGGCGTAATTTGATGCCTGAAACTCCTCATGCTTATGCCACCAGGGCATGGTCTGATCAAGGTTGCCAGGCATGCAACGTTGTATGAATAATATCAGGCGATCATCTCACCAATATCCCATAGATGAGCAGGATGGCCACGATGGGGCTGAGCCTTTCCTCGTCGTCCAAAGGTGGAGCCATGTGCATGGTGTCAACAGGCCCATGTGTTGCCAAGCCAGAGACATGGGTGGCTTGCACACCGTGAGAGAACTTATCAGCTGCTGTTACGACATGAGAAGGGCTAGCATGTTGTCCCAAGGCTTGATCGATCATTCTTCAAGTGCCGTCCGATCAGACGATCAATCCAAAAGGTGCGCGTGCGACACAGCACATCGTCATTGCCCCATGTCTACGCAGGTAGGTTTGATTTGCACAGATGCCGAAACAGTTGATGGATCATCTGAGCGCTCCGGAACCAGCAACGCTGAGATCTCACGTACCGATGGCCGCAAGAGCAAGCATAGTAACCTCTCTTCTGCCTCCCCTGCGTTAAATACAGATTGTGGCCTTTGCCTCGCCGGATGCATTACATGTGATTACTGGAAGCCCTACATCAGCTTGCGCTAAGCACATACTCAGACATACAAAGGCATACCAGGAAGACACTGCAAACAGCAAGATGGCCGCAAGCGCCAAAGCAGCCGTGCAGAAGCTGATTGCTGAGAAGGATACTGTTGAGGCGGAGGTAGCGCAAATCACGCAACGGCTCAAAAGCGGTCCCAACCCGCCAGGCCTCTCAGGAAACTTGGTAGACAAGGAGGTGAGGCGATGCATACATTCTTAATGCTCTCCATGCAACAAAAACATTTTTTTTTGTGAATCAGCCATGCGCAGGTCACCAAGTGTTTGTGTAAATGTTTGTGTCGTCTTGCTATCACAATCAGTGTTTTTACTCTGTATGCAAGCTTCGGCATCTGCATGCTGTAGGGATTTCCTCGTGGAGACATAGATTTGCCAGCAGTGCGTACGGATAGGCACCGCCTGGCATGTCTAATGACTGACCATAAAGCTTTGATGAAGCAGGTGAGAACGTGAGGGCCCTTGACTCTCCTTCTGTGTCAACTCCATCTCAAGCGGCTTGTCTGACTACAAATCTACCTCTGGCTCGCCTGTGGTAATCAAGTTCCGCAGCATATAGCTAGTGTACATGATCTGCTCGTGCTGATGGTCACCGCTCTCCAGTGACGATTTAAACACTTCCCTGTCCACACTACACTTTTACCCACCAAGGCTGCTTTCAATGTGTACTGTACCAATGTGTACTGTACCAATGTGTACTGTACCTCCTTGCTCTCTGGTATTGCAGATTGATGAAGCCCTAGTGGCCCTGCACGGCATGTCCAAGGAGCAGTGCGCAGGGAGTCTGCAACCACCTGCACCATCAGCAGCCCAGCCCACACACACAAATGGCAGCGCCAACGGAACTGCAGACATGGACCAAGACGCGGCGGAAACCTTCAAACGTGGGTGCCACACTTTGCAATAATCAAATCACCGCACAATGCTTACATTTGTGTTCAAAGCTTAAGCGCTGCTCTCACTGTGATGGGGCTGTGAGCTAGCTGCCAGCTAGTTTGTTATCTTTGCCCGTTGTTCTTACATAGCCCCAATCCACACACTGTGTCCGCCTATGCCTCAGAGTGTTCATGATGCTCCAAGACCAGGCATCAGCGCAAAACTCTGGCACTTCACATGCTTCGTCCGCAGAGCCCGCCATGTCACTGGTGCCGTTTGCTGTGGTGGATGAGGTGGCGGAGGGTTCCCCGGCAGCCGCTGCGGGCGTAAGGGTGAGTGTCGCTGTTTTTGTTTACATCGCATTCAGTTGGGGCGGGACTGGGCAGGGGGGGAGTGCTCAGGGGGGCCAGGAGGCAAGTGGGCGAGTGCCTGGATGATGGAAACTGGAACTTGATTCAGCGTGGCCTGTTTTGGAAGCGACTTGCCAGGCGTCTGTTCTGTCATGTGCTTGCGGATGACTGCGTGTTGTCAGTAGCATTAGCTGCTGGTGGGCTGGACATGGCCGGAGCATGTGAGCTGTCACTCTCTCTTTTGATACGTGGCGCATACGTCTATACTGTGCGCATAGTTTTGCATGCTCTTTGTTATTTTTTGCTCATTTTTTTGAGATTTGTTTTTGTTTAAGACACATGCACATTACGCACACTGCAGGTGCATGACCACATGTGCAGCTTTGGTGGCGTTGAACTAGGGCCTGAGGTGCGGGGTCCCCAGGGGCAGGGGGCGCAGCTGCTGCCCGCCGTGGCGCGGGTCCTGGCAGCCAATGAGGGGAGACCAGTCAGGACAGTGCTGCAAAGAGGTGGTAGTCAGATTACAGTCAGCCTCACGCCCCAAGTCTGGTCAGGCAGGGGTCTGCTGGGCTGCCACCTCAAGCCGCTTTGAGGTCTACCGCTTCCGCTGCTTGAAGCACGTCGCCCTTTCTGATTGTACCACTAACAACAAGCTGGTGACTCTGAACTTGCCAGCATGAGAATGCCATTTGTTTTGTATCCTAACCCAAGGGCATTGAAAGCCTCGTTAACATGATGGTCCAGCCAGTCAAATTATGTGAGTGTCAAATTACTGAGCATAATGTGGCTTTCCTGGAATACGAGGGGCTTGAAATGCATCACCAGACAAGACGTCTGCATTTCACCGCCTGTTAGCAGCATTCGTCTTCCAGAGTTCTGCTGTCTGGACTTGTCATAGCTTGACTGTTTTTGTGTGGCAGACATGTGATGTGCATGGATGTGCATCAGCATGCACAGCTGGCCCAACCTGCTCTTGCCTGCTTGCTCATCTGAGTAGCGAACAGCAAAAGTGCGACCTCGTTGAGCAAACGCACGAGCCGTTTGAGCACTGCCACCGTCTGAACCCAAGCTGTTTGTTACAGTTGACCACCGAACGTCATACTGTGCACATGCGTGCAATTCAACCTCACAACACTTGCACGCAAACGAGGCGAGTTTGAGTTCAGAACCTGCATGCCACACCTGAGGAAAGGAATCTGTTGGCCGTTCTGTAAGAGTGGAAGGCAATGGGACACACGCAGCTTCCCTGTTGAAGCAGCCAAGCGCTATGCAGCCTTAGCTGAAGCAAGTCCGTTCTATAGTTCGCTGTTTGGTCGTACATGGTCACGTGCTCTTGAACATGCGCAGCAGCCATGTGGCACGTCTGCCGTTTGGCAAGAATAGCGCTGCTCGAAGTCCTTGAACACTGTTGCCACCGTGGCGTGTCGCTGTTACTGCAACGTCAAAGAATGTGAATGTGTCAAATCCCTCAGTTCAAATTCCTCGAGGCAACCTGACGTGCTTTCTCATGCTGCATCTGTGAGGCTGATGGTGAGGGAAACGTAGGGGAACATTTCATCGTTGCCAGCCAGCCCTGCGCCAACATTAGTGCTGCCATCGTCCTCCCACATACTCCGCCGCCCTGCACACAAGTGTACACCACAAGCCAGCCATGCTTGTTGGTGTCATTCAGAAACGGCAATGATACGTCTCTGCCACCCTGCTGAGCAATACAGCCTGTGACACAGGTCGTGTGGCATTCTAGCCGGCAGGCATACGATGTCCACCAAAGGTCAGCCATGCTTGGTAATGACGCCAGCCAACACAAGAAACGACATACAGTTTGTTGCAGAGTGCCATGAGCTGTGCCCATTACAGGCTGTGGCAAGCTGCATCGTGGCATGCTTTTGCAGGCACCCCACTCTGACCATGTGGCAGGGACTGACGGGCATTCCATCCCATGCACATGAAGGTGCAATGTTATACAGTTGGGGTGAGTTTCCGACCACCAAATGCATCATGCATATGTAACCCAGATGGCTGCAACAAGCTGCTTCACGTTGCAAACCACAGCCATGGCCTGCAATCCTGCATTGCGACTCACCGTCGCTGAAGACGTTTGCGAGCACCCTTCTTAGCTCAGCCTCCTTCTTGTCGATTGGCTTGACCACTGCCCCCTGAAACAGGGGTGGCAGCCCGTACCGAAGCGTGGACTCAACAAACAACCGCACGGCGGTCAAGTGCATCCAACAGCTGAAGCTCTGCGAGGCATGGCAAATCGTATCATTAGTATCACTGTTCATGCAACCGGTTCTAGCCATGATCGACATGTGTGCCTGGCACCACCACTGATGCTCGTTTTGCCTTCCTTTCAGTCAAGAGCAACGCGACTAAAGTGGCAACAAACACAAGACACGGTAACACTGTTTGTGCAGCGCTCCGGTCAAAACCATGATGGACATGTGTGCATGAAACCGCCACATGTTCAATTCCCCTCTCTTCTAATCAAAGCGGCCGTACCATACACACTGCACATACTGGCCTTGCCATCCGGCCCCACCTCTCCGTACGCAGTCTTGCACCATGTTTCCAAGAGGGTCTTCTTGGCGTCTACTTCGCGTTTGAGGGACTCCAGCTGAGCCGCACTCAGTTCGGTGCTCTCAGCAGGGGGCGTGTACTCCCGTACCTGAGGCATGCAACCAGGGCCGTGCGACATGGAGCTCTGAGTTCTGACATGGGTGGTGGGCACGTGATGGCCTCAAGGTGACATGGAGCTCTGGGTGGTGGCATGGTTTGCATGCACACCAGGTAGAACTCATGCCACCTTTCACAAATACAGCATGCATGTTGAGAGAACATGTACCACGTTGTGATCATGTCAGCTGGACCTGACACCCTGATTACCATATCTGGTAAGTGTGTTGGCATGCCTCTGCTTGACCACAACTGACTCAAACTGCGGGACCAGAACTGCGCTGCTGCGCACCAACCTGGTATCCTTTTTGTCTCGCAGCTGTCTTGAATTCATCCAACACGCGTTTGAACAGCACGACCGTCACCAGTGCGTAGTCATTGTCCTCAGTGACAGTCTTGGAAGACCTTGGCACCTGCATGCGGTGCACAAAACGAGATCCTGCAGGCAAATACTGCCCCTGCTGGCCTTCCAATACGTCTACTGTATGATCAAGTGTCATCATTGGCTTGGTATTGGTACTCGTGTCTTGTTCTCCATGCGCACATGCGGCGCAACTTCTTGTTGTTTATCTCTTTTGAGACAAACGCTGTTTGAAGCAACCTGAGAATGCAGCCGGTTTTCTTTTCCTGTTTGGTCAGCCCACTGAGCTGATTTGCATGTCTTCCTGGTGCAGTGGTGCAGTTAACAGTTGTTCTGTTTGTTTTCCCTCCCTCCCTCCCTCGCCCCCGCTGAGCCGTCCTCCTTGGCCTGAAGGCCATGTAAACAACAACAACAACAACAACAACAACAACAACAATCACACATGCGGCGCAAGCTGTGCACGAGATGGGAGACTACCATGAAACGTTACGAATACAGGTACTGGCAGGCGTGTGCTGATCAACATGGCATGCAGTGGTGAGCATACCAACACCCGCATCACTGGTAAGCCATGCGCATGTGATCGCACCAAGCTACACCTGCAGGTTTTCCAGCCAAATGACACAACGACCTACAGCAAATTGCTCAAGCTGACACTCTGCACGCGCTATGGAAGACATACACGGCATGCTAAGGTACGGCATGACATGTTTTTTGCATGTGCGCCTCAACCCAGGATGCAAAGCCAGCCTGTACGGGCCCCTCCACTGACCAGTGCCCAAATCCCAACCTTGAGCTGTATTGACATGTCTCACCACAAAGTTGCTGAGCTTTTCGTACGACTCGAGCCACTCTTGCACACCGAACTTGGACACGACCACGAACAAAGTGGACAAGTTTTCAGACTCCACAAGGTGCTGTGGCTTGACCAAGGTGCTGATGTCCCTCACTGACAGGCTGCCAGTCTGTTTCCGCATGGATGCGTTGAGCTGCGTCTTCAGAGAGTTGTACTCGCTAATCTTGACCTGCAGCCAAGGTTTGATTGAGTTAGCCATTGAGGCTTGATGCCAAGGACAATGACAGTGCATTGACCAGGCAGGGCCATTGCTGCATGTAGCAGGGTACCCAAGGCAGGATGTGTGCACAGGTGCACCTCAGTCACGCCTGCCGAGAAGGACGCACCTTAAGGTCATCCTCAATGCGCCCAACAACCTCCATGATTTTGTCAACTGTCTCGCGCAGCGGGCGCCGTGTGGGAAACTTGGCCTCGTCCCACTTGAACCGTGTAAGGTATATGTCCGGAGCCAGCCCGTCAACCTTGAGACCGGACACTGCTGTGGCTCCTCCGGTCTCGTTCACCTGGCGCTTGATCTTGTTCACCACTTGCTCTGTGACCGTGCAGCTCTTTGCCAGGTCGTCACTGCGCAATCATCAAAAGGCTGTGTATAGAATGCGACGGAATAGGCCTGTGGTTTGTGCCTCAGCCCTACTCCTGCCATGCACACCTGAGCGCCATCAGCGTATCCAGCGTACCCACGCGCAGCTCCGGGATATCCATCTTTGCATTGAGTGACAAGTTATTGGTATGCTCCTGCAGCGACTCCCATGCTGCCTCCTTGCGCTTACTCTTGCCAGGAGGCAGCCCTACTAGCCAGTATGGCATCCTCAGCGATGGATTTCCAGACGAGACCGAAGATGATGGGGAGGGTCTGGTTCTGCGAAGCTGGACAACTGTTGTCTCGCAATGTTTGGTGTTGAATTGTTCGTGAAAAAAACCGAAAACCTGCAGGATGCCTTTGCGCGGGGAGAGCGAGAGGGGGATGATTAAGACATGTAGACACTGAGATCTTAATTTCAACATGCCGCAAATGCGCGCCTCTGAAGAGGCGCAGGCACCGGCATCTGCGTCATCCCGTGATGCAGGGTCCGACTTTGTCATTGCAGTCACTGGCCTTGAAATTGCACCCACGGTGACCCGGGTGAGCAGCACAAATAGTACTCCAGCATTGGAAGCGGAACGTTCGCCTGGCGAGGAGGTGGGTAGCGTTGATTTGGGTTGCATGCTGCCGTACTGAATTACACGTACAAAACCCCCATGCACCCTGCTGGGAGGCCTGCAACAGATTAGGTGGGCTCAGAAGGAGACTGACAGGTTGACTATGGCAATGGGACGTGGCTCTGATACCCACCCAGGCGCCAGCGGAGGTGCCTTTTTCAAGGCCAATAGCATCAGAATCTAGTAGGCAGTATCAATGTCAAGGCTACCCATCAAGCTTAGTAAGAGCATTACCTGCAGATGCCTGTGTGCAAGCATGCGCATCCTGATTGGCATGCGCAGGCCCAAAGCAACTTCTGGTGATCCTGCCATGGCATCTCATCAGGGCTTGGTCAGGGAATCGTACACCTGCTGGATCATACTGTGTCCTGGGACACGTGCTGCCCGTTTCATGCAGGGAGTTGTCCTGACGCCCAGTCGGTTGCGGTCCCACAGCCTGTCCGTCATGGGTTTGGCTGTCGGGCAGGGACTGGCGGCCATGTTTGCAGTCCTGTTGGTAATCAAGGTATGGGAGGCATAGCTTTAGGCCAGGATGATGCTGTCAGCTGAAAATGATACACCCTCACCCAGATTGGTTAAGCGGCAGGAGTAGGGGGAAAGGGTAGGGTCCAAGGGGCTATGGGAAAGTACCAGTCAAGGCGGAGCTGCGGTCGCAAGGCAAAAGCAAGCCAAGGCAATGCAACTAAATTGCCGCCAGCCCAGCAGCCCCCAGGTCAGCTCTTCGCTAGCTGCATGCTCTAACACAGCACTGAGTGGCGGCGTGGTGCTATTGCGAGCAGAAGAGTTTCCCAGGGACCTGGCATGGCTTATCAGCCAAACAGGCATATGAGCTTGTAAAACGCAGTAAAGCACAGGGAAATAAAGTTTGCCAGTTCTGGGACAGTTTGTGTGAATAGGTCTGTCTTACCGCCAGACTTTGTATGTGTTACCTAACTTCCAGCACGTAAAAAGAGGTATGTGTTGGATGATTTTTTGGGTGCCCTGTTGTGAAAAAAACACAAAAGAAGGCACAATAACAAGGAGCATGGAATGTATTAACTAGACAGCCGTTGTGGCACGTGTGTATACATTACACATGTTATCACAAGAAGCAATCCAGCAACGAGCAGTCCAGCAGCTGAAAAAGTTGGGTCAGACGGAATGGAGGCCTTTGCAGTTGCTAAAAGTTTTTCCGCTCGTGTTGATTGAGTGTTCAGTTTTCTGTTGCGTGCAGTTGTCCGGCACCCTTGACTTCCCCTGGTGGATTGTCTTCATGCCGCTCTTCATCAGCGCACTGGTGCAGGTGCCCATCAGCGTCATTCTGATCCTGACAACGGTGAGCGCCGTGCATGCGATTGGGGACCAACAAGTCGCCTATTTCCTTCCCCCTTGCCCCTGTTGAGCAGTCCTTCCCGGACTGAAGGCCATGTAAACAACCACAACAACAACACCGTTGGGGAGGGAGTGTCATCTGAGGATTGCCAGCTAGCGGTGCAGAAGACACAGCAGCACAACTGATCAGTGTGCATTGCTTATTTTTGTGTGCCATCAATACGTGTTTACTCCAGGGACTGCTTGACTCAGTATCACTGCCATGTGATGTCGTTGCGCTAGTGAACAGCGGTGCATAGTGAATGGGCTTGCTGGTCCAACCACACATGGGAGAAAAAGTCACCAAATGACCGGCAGTCAGGGCGCGCATGAGCCACCAGCGCAGTCAGGGGCGCGCATGAGCCACCAGCGCAGTCAGGGGCGCGCATGAGCCACCAGCACAGTCAGGGGCGTGCATGAGCCACCAGTACAGTCAGCAGTGCACTCTGTTACCTGCTGCCCTGCTCAATGCGTTAACTGTATGCACTCTGTCCAGAGGCTATTTGACACAGCCACACTGCCAATGGTTTTGCCGGGCTGCACCAGTAAGCAGCACTGTGCATAACCAACTTGACCATGCACGAACAATACTCGTGCTTGCCCGCAGAAAGAAGTCATGGGTGTGCAGGTGGGCCCGCCCCCTGCACCCACCGCGAGCATGGGCATGCAGCTGCAGTACGCAATAGTGCTGTCAGTCCGCACCCGATCCCATCTGTGCGACCACCTGGCCACACTTGTGGAGGGCGTCTCACACTTAATCGTCAAGGTATGTGTGGGTGTGGGTGTGGGCGTTCGTACTCTCGTACTCATTGCACTTGAACATTGCAGACGGGCGTGCTGTTGGAATGCCAGCAGCAATGGCCATGTCTGGGTTGCTGGGTGTGAGGAATGTGCCGGTATCAGGACAGAACGAACAAGCAGATGTGACATCATTCGTATCAGTCGATGGCACACCGCTTCTAGGTGCAGTCCTCGCCTGCATAGCTAGGGACGTTTGCCTGCAACAGGACGAAGGCTCAAAGCAGGGATGTATAAAGTTTATCAACGATGTTTTGGGGGCCACATGCCTGTCATCAAACGGGTACGCTACAACTTGAGGCAGGGGCAGGTACAGCAAGAATTCCTGGAAGGTGTTGTCCAAGTGGGGCAGAAAGCTGGGTTGGGCGGCATCATATCGGCGGGCCTTGCAATGCCAGCGCAGCTGCGTCTCCACATGCATAGTCTTCGCTGACCATGTAGCGGATGGCTGGCGTGCCGGTGCAGGTTCTGTTCACGTGGGCCCTTACCACAGGGCGGCTGGGCGAGGGGCATGAGGTGCCGCTGAGGGTCATCCTAGCACCTGTGTGGTGGGTGGGGGTGCGCTCAATCTCGTTTTCATTCATAACGTGGCTTGTCATGGTTCAACCCATGTTGCCACAAGACCGGCCAATCCAGGTGCTAAGCAACAGCCAATATCACGACCCTTAATCAAATCATGCCCCAAAAGACAAGTGGGTGTCCCCGGTACGCAGGAGTAGGGTGATGCGGAAGCCTCTAGAATGCAGCAGAGATGCCATCACACTGCACAAGACCAACTTCCTGCGCCACGGCTGCTGTCACCCCATATAACAAGCTTCCTGTAATCCCGATCCAGCCCCGCTTTAACACATACACTTGCTCTTATTAATATCAAAATGCTGATTGATTATTAATATCATTACCAAAATACCTGAAAAATGATTACTATTCTTACATATCCATGCCGTTTGCACCCCTTAGGCACATGCATAAGGTGCTGCTTGGTTCGTTAATGCAGGGTCGGTTGGGCCGGGTGTGCGCTTCTGAACTGCGCCAAGCATCAGCAGGAGCGCAACCTGGTCAGCCTACGCGATCTGTTCCACGTGTTCCTGCTCATTGTCACATGCAAGGTGAATGCACGTGGTGATTGCACGTGGTGATTGCATGTGGTGAATGCACGTGGTGATTGCACGTGTGGGTCGGACTCACAGAAATAGACTAGCATAATAGCAACATAGCATCACTCATCATAGTAACGTGTCAGCTGCAGGCGATTGTTTTGCTTGCATCCTTAAATGATGCGCACTGCTGGATTGGGCGTGCTCTGCATGCTGTTGTGCAGCCACCCACAAAGCAAAACATGTGCGGCCTGCCAACAGTTTGGGTATGAAACAGCTGCAATGTGCATGCAAGCCATGCAACATGCACACAGAGAAGAGCATTTGCTGACAGTCAGTGAAGCGCCTTGGTTGCCGCAGGTGGACGGTCTGAGCTCGTACTCTTGGCGGGTGGCGTTCATCCTGCCCTGGGTGTACTTTGCTTGTGTCTTCGTGTTCGGGGCCATCGTGAGTGCAGCGGGCGATGCTCTGGATTGGACAGCAACGTATGTTCACGGTTCAGTGCACTTCCAGCCAACTGCCTGCACTCACATGCCATGTGCTTCAAACAAGATGGATCAGCCTAAGGGTGCGGTCACACGTGATATTGGGCCAATAATTTGGATCCCAATTTGGATGATGATTACGGTTGAAAGGCGGCAGACGAGGCCCAAATATGGACACATTTTTGCCCGCGGTCACACTGAAGAGTCGCACCCTGTGACCGCCCTCTAATCAGCATTTGAATTGTATGGTCAACCCTGGATTAAAGGTGAAGACATACAATACACGGCCTCCATAGTGTAACTGGATTAATGCTCCGTGATCATTACTGTTTGGGTACCGCCATCTAGACGACTGCAATAGCTTGCAAAGGAGTGGCGTGTTTGGCTTCTGGCTCGCACATGGTTCACTGCCAGACTCAGCTCACAGCTTAGTAGTAGTCAAGGTAGGCCTTTGCCTGTGAGGTGGTTGACATACAAACAACTCCAGCGTCAGGTTGATCAACGGTTTAAAGAGTATTGGTGGCAGATAGGCGCAGCATGCATGGTATGGCATTCATAATATGGCATCGGCGAGGATAGTAGTTTTGGTCATCAATTTGGGTACCGGCAAAGCAATATCTTTTTGTAAGTTCGGGTTACTGCGGAGATTACCAATTTCCAGATGAGCTATACAGCTTACTAGTCAGGTAGTTGCTTCTTGGCTGCCAGGTGGCTGACTTCCAAACACCTCCAGAGCATTGTGATTGCGTGGCTAGCGCCTGCACTGCCTGGCCCAACTGACTTGCTTCCTGTGCCGGCTGTCGCTGCTTTGTTGCAGCTACTGAGCACGCTGCTCCTCGCCCACGCCTGGTCCCGGTGGAGAGAGCTGCTGCTCCCGATGAGCTTTTGTGGGTGGCTGCTCGCAAACGTGCCACTCTTTGCCTCGGCCACCGCCCTGGTGGACTTGCTAGATGGTGACACGTCAACATCGATCCTGGTGCGCCATAAGCTGCTGTAATGGCCGCTGTAGCAGATCCGGAAGACGGACGCAGCTCCGAGCGAACACCTCATATTTATCTGCCATGACATGCCATGCCACGATGGTTGCATAGCTAGAAGCCTGGACATGCTGCCGTGTCTGCAATGCTTGGAAGCTTACTGGCTGGCTGGTCAGTTGACGGGACATTAGCACTGATGGGTTGTCGCAGCTCCTGGCTGCAGAGTGTTCTGATACCGGCAGTGCTGGGGCTGGGCTGCATGGCCTTCTTCACCTTCCTCTTGGCCTACGGTCTCAATGTGAAAGAGAGGCTCAGGGTGCAGTTGATATCCATGGGCGCCGTCTGGACAGCGCATGAGGGCATCGCGCGACGCATGCACGGGGAGCAGGAAGCAGCTCAGCAGCACATTGACGACCTTCCAGGTGAGCTGAGGCTGCCAAAACGTGCGTTTAAATTTGAGCTCAAAAACTCATCTTGCCATCATCGGATAGGCATCAATGTAATTGACACGTGCACATGCAGAGGAAGAAATTGCGCGTATGGTAGCGGAGATGATGGCTGGCAAGTCGAAGCCACTAGAGCTCGTGCGTGCGGGCCCGACACTATACCGGCGAGTGAAGGATTGCGCAGGTGGCATGGATAGCCCAGGTGTCGCAAGACAGGGCTCCGACATGCCAAAGGCGGAACTAGACGGGTTGGGAAGGTTCCGAGTAAGGAAGTCCTCGTATTCCATGGCATCGGAAACGGGCCTGATCAGAACAGCCGTGGACTGCGCTTTGCCGGGCAGGACACAACATGCTGTCGATGAGTTGTTAGTAGCTCAGCATTCGCAACAACAGAATGACCTGGCAGTCGCTAATGGTCCACAGTCAAGCGGTCTTGAATCGCTGGCGTCAGACCATCCCCCAGCACCAGACGCAGCTCAACTGCCAGTGCTGGACGTCCTGGGCGTTGCCGAGAACACTGGAAGAGGCGTGCAAGGCAGTCCGAGGCAGCTTTTGCCAGGGCAAGCTAATCGTGCATCCAGCGCAACGGGTAGCAGACGAATCTGGGAACCGTCGGGGTTGCGCCCAGGCACAGCACTCGGGTCCGGTAGTATGCTGAGGCACGGCACAACCTGGCAGGCCAGCATTGAGGAAGGGGCGGCCGGCGGAGAAGACCGTGCATCATCAAGACCCACCACTACACGCACTCCCTTGCCGCCCCGGCCCCTTGCGACCGGCGGATTAGGGCTGTTTGCGAACGGTGCGCTCGCCGGCCTTGTTGACGGCAGCCTGCTTGGCATGGGCAGCCAAAATCAAATAGCTGCAGAAGACACCACGGACGACAAGACTTGTGTCATTTGTTACGACGCGGATGCAACTTGCGTGTTCCTCGAGTGTGGCCACGGTGGTTTCTGCGAGAAGTGTGCACGCTTGCTTTTCGTGAGGCCTCCGAATGAATGTCCAACGTGCAGACAACACATTGACATGGTGAGTTGCACCCAGCCTTAAGTTGTCATGTTGCATGTGCTTCTGCCGTCACTTAGTTCATCCAGCAACATTCCAAACCCAGCCTCTCGTGCCTCTCCATACGCAACCCGTGCACAACATTGAAGCACATGTGAAAGCACGTGCTTCTATGCCTCAACCCTTCTTTCACTGACTCTGACCTGCATGTGTTTGTGTGCAGGTGGTTGAGTTGGAGCAAGTTGTTGCCGTTGGGCAAACAGCTCTGGTCAAACAATAGCATTACTCCACTTCAAAGGACCACATTACTCCACTTCTGTGGCTCTGTCCTGTTTTGCTTTGGGTTGGCCTGCCTTGCCTGCTTTGTTCCCTGCTTTTGATTTGATTGCTTGCTTAGGGTAGGCCAGGGCGGTGCCCATCCCGTTCCGTGTCCTCTGATGGCTTCCCTGGTGTATATATATACATAGGACTGTCGTATAAAGTCGAGTACAGGTCAATAACATTACTGTTCTCTGCTCCTAGGACTGGCGCAACAAGCTGAGCAAAATGCCTGTGCTCCACTCGCACAATGACAGTGCTCCATCGTAAGGACTTCTGCTTTAATGCCCTCCTATCATCGACACGTGGTCATACCAATTTCCTTGGTCACAGTATGCTGAGCTGGTGAGCCGTCTCTGAAGGTTACTTTGCGCAGCAATCTGTTATGGCCTTGCAGTTCAGGAGCTGTCGGATACCAGTTTGGACTCGGACAGTTAGCCGGATAAACGCTTTGCATTCAAGATGCTCAAACAATGTATTCAAGTCCTGAATCGGCTTCAGTGTTAAAAGGCTGCTTTAGATGCTGGCTTGTCAACATGAGACTTCCATGAGCCAGACAGCTGCTTTGGTGCAACCTTCCAGTTGTGGGGACGGCTGAACGCACAGACACACAGCACTCAGCTGCCAAGGCCGTGTAGGCGAGTATGAGTTCTCAGCCGGCACACTCTAAGTGGCTCTTCACCTGGTTCTGCCATGCTGGAAACTGGGATGGTGCTCTTGCACGCCATCCAGCCAACTCTGCTCCTGATCAGATCAGGCTGTCAGATCAATGACGTCCAAACTCACAACAGTGTCATGCACCAAGGTCCTTCTGGCCATGACTATGTTCAGAAGTCCGGTCCGCCAGTGACCACTGTACGGCCACTGAAGCAAATTCAAGGACACATGAAAGTTATAGAATTGATCATATTCCAAGGCCTCATTTGGAGGTCGGCACAACAGGAAACACGCGGCGTTGAACACGATAACGGACTTCAGTATGGGATGCACATACATCAACAAAAGGTCTCCATGCACGGGTCGTGTGTATCGCATGCAGTCCGCATGTGAGACCATGTGCATGCAGTGGCATGACCAGGCCACAGCATCATGAAGAAAGAATAAAAACTGCATCGGAAACGAAGGCAGCGTGCTGACTATGTGCATGACTAAGGTTTGATCACGGGTGCCTGTTGCCAGACAAGCGCTTACTGTCTAATCCATTCCACCTGCGGACAAGAATCACTATCACAGAAAGCGCCCGCGGTAAGACGTGCGACCATGTGTCAGACGCCTGAGGCCTCTTCTGTATCTTCACCTAAAGGAATCTGCTTGACGGTGCATGTCTGTCCCACTCTTCCAACATGCTCCAGTTCAACAACCTGCAGAGCACACAAGAGAGACAGAGAAGCGTCCTTGCAATTATAATACACACAATACCAAAGAACTACACCAATACAGTAGCATTGCAGTCAGCAACAGGCCATAACACGGAAGGGGATGATACAATAGCATTGCAGCCTACACCAGCAGTCAACATGACGAGCACACTGCAACCGAAACACAATCACATCACACACACTCTCATCACACACACTCATACAAGGCATGGTTGTCATGTCGTTGTCGGCCCGCCTTGCAACATAACCTGGTAGTCATACCGTGCATACACCCACACAGGAAGAGAGAGCATGAGAGCGCATCTATGACAGATGAAGGTACTGCAACAGTTATGACAGTACAGCAACAACGGGTGGTGGAAATGTTGGGGTCTCCATGCGGAAAACCAAGCCTGGCATTTCCATTTGACCCCAACAGTTAGCAGGCGCGCACCTGCTCTATTTGTTGGCGGCACGCGGGGCATGCGTTGGGCGGACGGACCAGCAGCAGGTGCGCACAACGCCGGCAGAACCCGCCGTGGCCGCACTGCAACAACACACAGCTGGCCTGTGCAGGCACAACAGCGCACAGTCCGCACAGTGAGCTGCTGAGGTTGCATAGAGAGAGCAAGATCTGTGCACAATCGTTAGAGAAGGCACCTCAACGTGCAGCCACCGAGTGACCTTCCGCCCCGTCCCGCCCGAAGACCCTTTGCTGTGCCCTGCATCCTGCAAGAGCACTCCAAACCTAACGATCAGTGCCAAACTTCTCCCGTGGCCATGTACTCTCCCCCCTTTCTTGTGCCATGTGCATCGTACAAGATAACTGCACCTCATGCACAGTTGCAAATGACTGGTGGCACTGCTATGCGTGAGAGTCGTATGACATGCTTCTCTTCAATTGAATCTCAGCGCACCTGTGCATCAAAGCAGATGACGCACGTGCCGTCGTCCTGGTCAGCCCCGCTCGCCCTCGCCACGGGCAGCTGCTGCAGCGGGTGGTCTTCAGCCTCCCGCATGCCCAACAGTGCAGCTAACCCCGAGGAAGACTGCAGAAAGCCTGCCAACCCCTCTGTTGTGGGCTGCTGCTGCTGCTGGTGTACAGGCAACAGTAACTGCTGCTGCTGGCCAGATGACTGTGCACGCTGTGGCCCTAACAACGATGCCTGATGCTGGCTGCCTAGACGTTGTGTATGCAGCTGTGTCTGCAGGTTCCCACCGCTGCCGCTGCGCACAGCGGGTGAAGCGGGTGTGCAAACCCCGCCCCGTTGCATACCCGCGCCTGCCGCCGGGCTGCTTAACGTACGAGCGTCGAGAGCAGGCAGCTCAAGCACCACGTGGGGCGGTTTCTTACCCTGGCTGCCTGAGACCGCAGAGTGCTGCGTCATGGACTCCGACGCTTCTGAACGCGCTATGGGGTTGGCTGGCTGCTGAGGACTGGAATCCGCTGTCTCCTTATAGTGGGCAGGGGCAACTGATACTTGCATGCTGGCGTTGGTGGCCGCTGGCTGGTTGGCATCGGTGCCTGTGGGCTGCTGAGCGTTGGTGTTGGTTGGTTCTGTTGTAGGCTTGAACAATGAGGGCCCCACCCTTACCAGTGCTGTGGGCAGCGGGATGCCTCTGGTGCGCATGTACTGCTGGGCGAGAGCAACAAGTTCCTCCTCTGCACACCACCAACAACATCAATCGACAACATTGATGGCTTTGGATTCAGTTATGCCTGAGCTGGGGGACACGCGCCTTGTGCGCCCTTGTGCGCAACACCATCAAACAGCTTGATGAGTTTGGTTATTCACACACCATCACCATCACATGGCGGGTTGATGAGTCCCCTCAGCACTTGTTCATCCCAGTAGAGCCTCTGATTGTATTGCATGCCACGTCATGGCACTACGACCTAACGAATGATGGTATACTAACTCTTGATAGATTGCAGTACAAGCCGCCTGATTCGCATGATGTGCCACTGCTGTAAGATAGCACAGTGCACAACCACATTGTCAGTTGTTTGACCCACCATAAGGTTCAAGGTTTCCTGACTGGGTGTTTTGCTGCATTTGCTGCAACACCCAACCTGTTGTGTGTTCGCTTGGTTAGCGTGAAGACCGGACTGTGAGCTTGAAACCATATGTTACATTTGTATAGCGTAGTCAGTTTCAGTGACTATCACATGCTGAACATTGTTTCTCTTCCTCTTACCTGACATTGCGTCCACCCTCTGCTGCTCCTCCTCTCTCATGGCTGCGGGCTGCAGGCCGCGTGCGAGTGCCTCGTGGGCCGTCCACACCGCCCCGCTTGCCAGCAGGGCCGCACGCGCACGCTCGCGACTGCGCAGCCCCGCTGCCAACACACCTGCAAGAACAAAGGAAGCCGGTACTGTTGCTGTTGCTGTGGTTGTCTGTTTACATCCGTGTCAACGGACAGATGCAAAGACAATCAATCAATCAATCAGTCAGTCAATAGTCAGTCAATAGTCAGTCAGTCAGTCAGTCAGTCAGTCAGTCAGTCAGTCAATCAATCAGTCAATCAGTCAGTCAATCAATCAGTCAATCAATCAGTCAATCAATCAGTCAATCAAAAGGGTTCAGCAGCTACTGCTCTACTAGTGTGCCACACTGTACCAGGGCCTTGTGCAAGGGTAGGATAGCACAGCTGATGATAGCCAAAGCCACACTGGTGAGCTGTCGTAGAGCTGCCCTGGGATGATGATTGGCGACGATAGAGGGGTTACCTTGCTACTGATTCATCATCATCATCATCATCATCATCATCATCAGTACATGGCTTTTCATGGTTTAACCCACGATACTGCAGCTAGACACAATATCTCTCCATGAATTACGCGCCTGACAATCGTTAAGCCAGGAAAGCTCACTGGTAGCCAGGGTGCAAAGTACAACTGTCATCACTGGCAACACGGTTCCAAGTTGAGAGTGGGGCACCCCTGCCTCTCCTTGTTACAGCCTGCTGAATTGTTGAGCAAGCATATTTGGTCAACTGATGCCCGTGTTGTGCTTGACCTTTTGGGGGCATCATGCCCGTATGTGAAAGTCATGAAGCACGCCTAGACTGTTTGTGTTTGCAGCACCGTCAGGGGGCGTTCACACGCGGCACATTTGGATAATAATTTGGCCCAGATTTGGAAACCCAAAGTTGGATTGCGTTCACACGAAAGATTTGGGTCCAAATTATTGGTCAAAACTTAAGTGTGAACGAACCCTAAGCTGCGAAACCACAGAAAGTGAAAAGCCCCCTGATGATAACCATAATTGCCATGCCCCCGGATAGCCCCTACCTGACGACAGCCACATGGCCGCCCAGCCCACAGCCGCTGGGATCAAAATGGCCTGCAGAGGCAGTCGGGACACATTGCACTTGTGACTTGACTGCCTGCCTCACTCTGGGTTGGACGCTCCTGGCCCCACACTTGCACGACGTGACTTTCCTGAGCTGAAAAGCACGCAAGCTCATCTGCAACCGGCTTCTCCCAGTAGCCACAGTTTGAGAACTGGACAATCTGAAAGCTGGGCCTAGCCACTCTACTTGGCCCTATCCTTGACCCTAAACGCTGGACGGAACTCACTACCACTCCCTCCAGTGCCCAAATTCAAGACTGGATACTGTTAAGGATGGATGAATCATACATCACCCTGACCCTTAGACATGCGCTGTGAAACCAGGAGTTGCAGAGTTCAACAGTGCCTGTCCCTAAACGATGGATGCCTTACCCACCAGATGCTACGTACCTGTAGTTCGATGTCTCGGTCTCCGGCCAGCCGCGCCACCAGGTTGTGCACAAACACAAACTGGGGCACGCCAGTGGAGAACAGCAGCAGCATGAACCCGACCTGCAACCAACCATGGCACACCCACTGTGTAAGGAGTGCATGGAGCATTGCATGAAGATATGCATGGGAATTTCCATGGAGCATTGCATGGAGCATTGCATGAAGATATGCATGGAAACTTTCATGGAGCATTGCATGGAGCATTGCATGGAGCATTGCGTGAAGATACGCATGGAAATTTTGATGAAGCATTGCATGGAGCATTGCATGGAGATATGCATGGAAATTTCCAAGGAGCATTGCATGGAGCATTGCATGGAGCATTGCATGGATCCAGCACTTGGTGATTGCACAGCATGGATTGACAAGCTAACCATGGCTGCCTGGGCGTGCACCAGCAATGGCTTGCCACCACAACAGCGGATGTCAAGATTCAAAATCCTCAATGCCCCGGCCTTGTGCCCACCCGCTGGTTCATGCGGTCATGGCCTGCCAGCCCCTCCTAATTTTGGTATTCAGTACTTGTCTCTTCTCTTCCCTCGCCTCAAGTCGGTATGTGTGTGCGATGGACACAATGTGCTTACAGAGTGCGTTCTGGGCGCCTATCTGTCTATCGGTGCCTGGCTACCTGCCTAGGGCGTCTATGAGGGTAAATTTTGCAACTGCCCTGCCTAGCATTTTGATGTCATTGCCCGTCAGTTTGTCAGTCATGTGCCCTGCTTACAAGACCCGTCACCCACCGGCATCATGAGTTCCTTGAGCCTAGACCATCTTGAAGTCGTTTCTGCCAGTTTCTGTGCATGTGCCCTGCCTACAAGGCCCATGACCCACCGGCATCATGAGTTCCTTGAGCCTAGACCATCCGCGTGCACACGTGAGCGAAACCGCCACAACCGCCCCCAGCAGCAGCACTCCACATAACCAGATCCAGGGCACTATGAACACGATCTGCCAGGGCAGGCTGCTGGCGCCATCCACCTGAAAGCACAGGTGGCAGGAAGGTACAAGTAACGCAACAGCACACAGGTGGCAGGAAGGTACAAGCAACGTGACAGCACACAGGTAGTTGACGGGTTTGCTTTCCAACTGCGCCCGGCTCTTCTGCTGCATACCAGGTGCACTGGTCGCTCACCTCGTCCACGCAGGCTTGCAATCAGTGTATGTGTATATGTGTGCAGAGATGGGTTACAGTGTAGGGGTGTGCGGCGTTTGTACGCGTGTATGTGTGTGTGTGTATGTCAGCGTGTGTGTGTGTGTGTGTGTGTGTGTGCGCGCGCGTGTGTATGCAGGGCGTGTTGCGTGGCTACACGCCCCTCTCCAGCCCTGCCGCCCCCTTTCCCACCTTGAATGCCACCATGAGCAGGAAGATGTAGGTCAGGTCCCGCTGCGAGCCTACCACACGCTCCCGCCGGTGCTTGGTGCAGACCAGCAGCAGCGTCACCACCCACACAGCCCTGGAAAGTACGCATGATGATGATGCATGGGCACACATGGGGTGGTCAAGACTTGCTCAGGGGCTCAACGTCCATGCAAGCCTTCACATCTTGTCGGGTGTTGTCTTTGTCATACCAAGGGCTTGCTGTCTAAGAGCCTCCTGGGTGAAAGTAAGGCCAGTCCAGGTGTACTTTGGTCTGACCTGGCATGGTGGGTGGTCCTTCTGAAGGTAACGCTTCAGTACTTTTTGAATACGCTTTGCGTAGGTTGAATGACTGAGTGAGCGTCAGGCTGTGTGAGCCTTCCGACTGACAAGCAGGTTGCTGGCCGGCGATCGTGGAGAAAAACCCAACAGCAAAATGGGTGGCTCTGTGGGCAGGTGCGCTGCCCTCAAATGTCCTCAAGAATTGGGACCAACCAGAACACATCCATCCATGAGGAAACACATCCGAGAAAACCATCCAAGAAACCAACCAGGAACCAAACATCCACCCATGAGGAAACAGCCAGTGGTCAAGGCACACCCCGCCTCCCTAACACAGGCTTCTGGACTGGGGGGATGTTCAGATTGACTTTGCGGTTATTGCTTAGGATGCAGTGGTGACCATTAGGTCGCCTATTTTCCATCACCCTTGCCCCGGCTGAGCAGTCCTCCCCGGACTGAAGGCCATGTAAACAACAACGACGACGACGACGACAACAACAACAACAATAACGCCTCCCTTGCTGTCGCCGCTCAGCACGTAGGGTGTGCTGCCAGTAGGCTCGATTGAAACCAACCACAACACAATCATCCTGCCAGTGCATAACCTGCCAGTGCATAACCTGCCAGTGCATAACCTGCCAGTGCATAACTGTGTTCTCACCACTCGCATGACCTGGCCAAGGCACACACCGCCCACCCTCCTGGCATGACTCACCATATGGGCGTGAATACCACCCTGAGTGATGTGTACCAAAACTGTCCGATGTTGAGCAGGTGGGCGAACTCAATCTGCAAGCAATGGAATCAGCATGTGAGGTGGTGTGGTCATGCATGTTACTAACAGCAGCAGGCTCTGGGCACAGTAGGCACTTCCACGCAACCGATGATACAATGCATGCGTGCAGAGGCTCATGCTCTGGTTTGCCCCATGCGCTCGTTTGCTCCATGCTCTGGTTTGCCCCATGCGCTCTTTTGCTCGATGCCTGCGGCTTGCTACATCCTGCTGCAAGATTGACATTGGTGAGATCTTGCCCAGACCTCTCTCACCGCTCACACAAACAACCAATAGTGGCGCCAGTACGACTCAGTACACAAAGAACAAGCAGTAGAGCCAGCAAAACCCACGGCAAACAGTCACGGCACCCACGGCACAAACAGGAAAAAAAGTGAAAAATGAAGAATGAGCAGCTTGGGACCTGTCAGACCTGCCATTGGCAGACCCATAGGCTTTACCTTGACCACCAGCATGGCTAGTGAGTCCAGCAGTGAGTTGGTGTTGTCCACGATATGCGACCGCACTGCCACGGCACGCAGAGCGATATACTGCAGAACAACAACAGTGTGACAGCCTGCATGATGTAGATGTAGATGAGGATGAGGATGATGATGATGACGATGACGATGATGATGGTAATGATGATGACACCAGGGACTTGAGCCCGCCAGATCGAGGCAGACTAAACAATCCAGCCAACTATGTGCGAGGTTGAGACGAATGCAGACAAGATGATAGTGCTGATGGTGCTGTGGTTCGGTTGTAGGTCTGTTTCCAGGCCTTCCGTATGGGTTTTGTAGACAGGATAGCACCTCCAGGGGTGGTCGCCACCATTAAAATCTCGGCGTGTCATAAGTCCTCTTCGAATGCTGATTGGATGGCGTGGTTCCCTCTTCCCATGCGAGAGCCTGCTGTTATCAAGATAGTCCCAGCCCTTTCCCAGTCCCCCCTGGTAAATTGCCCCTGCACTGCCAGTTGCATGCACTGACTCGCCCATGTCAGGGTGTTCGCACCTGGCTGTGCAGCGCCCTACATTGCCAGTTGCATGATGATAGATGATGATGCTGCATGAATACCTTGCTGTTGAGAGTAGTTCCAGCTTGATCTGTTACAATGCCCCTGCATTACCATTTGCACGCATCGACTTGCGTGTATTGAGTTCAGAAGATAGTTCCTGCTGCTCACAAAGCCCTTTCCCAGTCCCCAAGTTGTAATGGATTGCCCTTGTCACGGTTTTTTTACCTGCCCATGCAGTGCAAGGCTGGCTCGACGGGGCGGTGGCGGCCCTAGCTGCTGCAACATGCGCTCGTTCTGCGAGCATGAGCACACATTGCGTATGGTCTCCTTTTACACCCTGCTTGATTTCACATCACCTGATACCAGAACCACGACCGTTGCACCCCAACACAGTCAGAAGGCAGTGCGAGCCATCATAATAGACTCAAACTGTCAACCCACACTCCACACCTGAGACAAATACCTGCACTGGGGAAGCAGTGTCTTCCGATACCTCACCCTGCTGGCAGCCTCTCTGTCCACACGCCCGCCTGGCTGCCGAAATATGGGTGCAAGGGCTGTCCTGCCTGCGTGCGTCTGCTTGTCTGCCATTCATGGTCTGCGTACCACGCAAGTGGGTCCCTGTGCCTGGTCATTCTGACCATGTCCGCAGATTGTGAAAGTTGAACCCCAATGTAGCGCACTCACCACACAGCAGAGAGACCAGCAAACCAGGGGCACGTGCAGTGCATGCCCCACATATAGAGGTGTGAAGACGAGCCACCACGACGCCCAGGGCTGGCTAAGCTTGTGAAGAAGCAAAATGCAGAAAATGCAGTTGGTGGTCCTGAATGCATATCAACAGCGAGTTGCGCATATCTTTGCAGCATGCAGGCACGGTCTGACAAGGCGCTTGACTGCAGTAAAACAGTGCCTGATGGGGCAGCATGCAACCAGGCCAGTCACCATACGAAGCTGGTGTGAAGAAAGAGGACGCGGCTGTCCATTCGCAGCGATGCAGGGGTGAGCACTCGCGGGTGCTGCCTTCCTGCTTGACTCGGCTCCCCAGGAGACTCCTCATCTTCCACAGGCATTGCGAAACACAACCTCGCACTGGACACACCGCCGAGCGAGATAACAGATGCTTCTTGGCTTCCCGGAAGAACCGCAAAAAAACGGAAGTGTTCAAGCTTCGCCGTGCGCCGTGAGCAGAACAGCGGACATGAGCAGCACAGCGGATATGTCTGAATTATTACAATGCTGTTTGGCGGCACTTACCTAGCATTATGCATCAAGGTGGGGTCAGGGTTTGGTGATCTGCGATTTGGTGCAGAAGCATGTAAAAACAGGACAACTACAGAACTTTTGTCCAGAGCTAAGGACAAGGATTATGGATCTGCTGACCTACGCGCCAGCAGTGTAGCACACTCACCACAGAGCAAACACTAAGCATGAAGCAACAGGACTACCAACTGCATCCTCTGCGTCTTGATCATCTCAGCCACAGCTGGCAATCCACACTGCATGGTGGCTCATATTCACCTCAGGTTTTGTGGGGCATGCCCTACACGTGCCCCTGGGGAGAAGTAAGACAGAGCTGCTGCTGCAGAGATGTATCAATGTTGAATCACTGCAGGACCACCAACTGCATCTACTGCACCTTGGTTGTCAACAAGCTCAGTCAGCCATGGCAAACCACAGCGTCATGGTGACTCATCAGGGCATCTAACACATAAACAGATCCACGGACTAACGGCAGTGCCGGTGAAGCAGGAGTGGAAGGTGGTTGACGCCTTCGCCTGAATGCAGGAGCTTAATCCATACAGTTACAGTTCTGCTCGATGGCAGGCTGTGAGGTGTGAGGTGCCCTCACTATGCACAACCTCACTGTGCCCCGCTATGCCCTCACTTCACCCCTGGACGTGTGCAACAACCAAAAGCGCGAAAGTCTGCTAGCTGTACTGACATGACTGACAGCACAGATTTCCAGTCGGCAGACTGAGAACCCCAGCTCTGACTCTGCAGTGTTGTCTGCTGTAAGACCCTTAAACACCCTATGCAAGAAAGAAAGGTTTGCCGGTTCTGATCTTGTCAGTGGTTATCATGTCGCGCACGTGAGTCAGAGCAGTGCCTAACGAAGTGACGGCTCTAGCACTCAAACATCAAGATGGGCTGGAATCTCTGAATATTCTGTACAGTTAGTTCAGGATGACACACTGCATGATGACACTGCTGGCTAAGCGGCATTGTAGAGACTGATGCCTGTGCACGCTGACCTGCGTATTCTGCACGCGCCAAGGCACCCAAGGGGGCCCTTGACCAGGCCAGGCCCTTGACGCACAGCGAAGAGGCAGCCAGAGCGATACATCAGGCCAGATAGATCACACTCATGGTGCAAAAGGGATCAACCTGAGAAGCCAGAAAAAAAGATGTTTGCCAGTTCTGGGACTACACTTCTTGTGTCACAGACAGCGACCTCAGAAACTGAAACAAAGCCTGAAACAAAGCCAGAAGCTGAAATCCAATTGTTCCTTTCTGGACATAAACCTGAACTGTAGTTATTCACAACTCATCTGCGCACTGAGCATGGAACATCACCGCCTGGTCTCCTCAACTCCACAAACCTCAGCACTGGTCAGACGCTTCCACAAGTCCGCTTGGCATGTTAAGATGAAGGTTAAGACAAAACACCTGTGTCCTCAGCACTGGTCAGACGCTTCCACATGTCCGCTCGGCGTGTTAAGATGAAGGTTAAGGTGCCTAGAGCGGTATAGGGGTTGAAAACCTGCTCGGTCACCGTCATCCTTGTCATCAAGACACGCAGAACCAAACAAGCAAGGGAGCAAGCAGTCAACACGAGTGGTACAAGACACGCCAACCACTGAGCAGGCCAAGCTGATGGTTCACCCTCATCCTCACTCATGCGCCTTGCAGAAAACCGCTCTCCCCCAAAAATGGCCATTATGGCAAAATGCCCAGGCGCTCTGCCATATTCCATCAATGCCCTCAGTCACAGCTGCAATGCACGCAGGCCGCATTAGCAAGTCCAATGCAAACTAGCATGGCGGAACAAGGGTATAGGCAACTGGCCTGGCATAGGGATGGATAAACGTCTACAAGGGTGTAGGCAGCTCAGTCCAACTGGCCTGTACAATGTACGCACTCGGCTTGCCAATGTGTGCAGCTGGTCTCTGGGGCTCGGCTATGTGCGAGACCGGGCGGTTGCCTCTGTTAGGCTGTTGTAAAAAGGAGTTGTAAATGTCCGCCCTGTCTCCACAAGGGTGTACTGTCACTTCAGTGTACAAGTTTGTATGTAGGGCAGTGGGCTCTCTGATTCACCTCTACATAGGCACTATGCATAAACTGCATTGACTGATGTAACCCCAGATTCCGGCAGAGTCCATTGTGTTCATTTGATGCGCCATTGCTCATGCGGCTTGTTTGCAAGCAAGTACATTTGACGGTACAAGGGCGGTACAAGGGTAGAAAAGCCTTGGATGGTCCTGGACAAGCATTACTAGATGTGTCACTTGTAGACAGTCACTGAGTGGGGTTGAATTCGATAAGAGAGGTCATGTGTGTCTGGACCAAGAGATGCGCCCCATTTCCAAACCTATCAGCATGTGTAGATGCATGAACAGTGGTTGACACGTGTCAAGGAGGCAGATCACGCGTTCTGACCTCAGTTTCCAACCATAAGGATTTGTCACACATCGCATGCTGCTGCTGGACTGTCACCTGCCCAGCGGTTGCCTGATGCGGCTGGACTACCACCTGCCCAGTGGTTGCCTGCGGCTGAACTGGCAGCTGTCCGGTGGCTGCCACGTGCTTCTGGCAACCTAGCCAGCTGCCGCTGCCATCCAATGGTCATCCACCTCCCTTCGTAATGTCTTCTCTGAGCAGTCCGGGTCTGCATAGCTCCGCACCAGGATCCAAACCTGCTCCTCAGCATCTGCTAGCCGCTGGCCAGCTACATCCCGCCTCGCCTGGGCCGCCTGCTGCTGCTGCTGGAGCCGCTGCACTTCCAGCCTCTTGGAAAACAACAGCTGTTGCAGACGGTTCATCTTGCGCTGCGCTGCCACACGTCTTCTGGGCCAGTTCAGAGCCCGCATGGCCCTGATTTCCTCCTGCTCCTCCTCTCTCTTCCTTTGTGCGGCCAAGCGGTGATTGACAGCTGCCTGCGCCTGTGCGGCCCAGTCTACTCCTTTGCACTCCTTCAACCACCTAATCCCGACTGCCAGCAGCTTCAAAACTTCAACTTCGTCAGCAGCTAGCTGTGCTGCTTCCGCTCGCTGAAACTCAGCTACCTCTGATACCCAACGCTTTGTCACCTCTTGAATGAGGGCTGACAGCTGAGCTGCTTGGTGCTCTGCACTGGACTGCTCTGCTGCCTGCCGGCAAGCAAACCAGCCTTCTGCAGCTTTGACTCCCGCTTACCTTTGGCCCGCCCTGACAATGCTGCTGCCTTCCACATGATTTTCACCGTGTGGACTAGCGCCTGTGCTCCATGGCTCCGCGCCTGTTCTGCTGCTGCGGTGGCTGCGGCTGCTCGCTCCCGTGCTGCCTCCTCTTCTGCCGAGCAGCGCTCGGCTTCTGCAAGCTGCCCAGCCAGTGCGTGAGTGGCAGCTACCCAGCGCTGGCATGGTGACTGGCTGTGAACCGCTGCCACTGCAGCCGCCTGCCCAACCACTGCACTGCTGTTGGCTGCTGGCACAGCTGGTGCCGGCATTGCAGCTGCTCTCTGCTCAGCTGCCCGAATAGCTGCTGCCTGCTCAGCAGCCACCTCCTTAGCCAACTCCTGTCCGGCTAGTGTCTGCTCTGCAACCTGCAGCTTGGCCAAATACGCATGTACTTGCATCGCCATCCCCTCATCACACTCCGCTGCTGAAATCAACTGCTGTGTTGCTTGACGGATGATGCGGCTCTCAAGGCCAGCCTGCTCAATTTGCTGCGCATGCAGTGTCTGAGTTGCCTCCATGTGGTCTTCCTCCAACTCCCACCCAACCTTCTGTAGCTGCACCTGCTGCCCCATCAGCTCTTCCTGTTCCTTCATGGCATGCTTGTCCCGGTAGTACAGGCGGTTATCTGACTCCTGACGGCACCTCCAGTAGGCAGTTTGCACCAGCTTAGCTGCTGCTTTCCTGTACTCCGAACGCTCGGGTTCAAACTCTTGCAACTGGACCTGTACTGCGTCTTCAAAAGCCTGCTCCTCAGCTGTGGGGCTTGCTGGCGGCCTGGGGCGTGCTGGCGGCCTGGGGCGTGCAGGCGGCCTGGGGCGTGCTGGCGGCCTGGGGCGTGCTGGCGGCCTGGGGCGTGCTGGCGGCCTGGGGCATGTTGGCAGCCTGGCAAGCGGCCCGGGGCTGGTTGTGTCCCCAAAACCACCCAGTGACCCTTTGCCAGAAACCAGCACAAGCGGTTACCTCTGCTGTTGTCGTTGGTCCAGGCGTCTGCACCTGTGCATGCAAGCGACATGTCGGTGTCACACATTCATGTCAGATGCAGGGGCTGGATAAGCCGGCGTGGGGAGGGGGTGCGGAACGGCATAGTCAGTGCATTTGACGGGAGGATGTCACAAGCAGCAGACAACGCAAGAGCTTGTCAGGTGTGCTACGCATCACTGTTTTGACAGATGACTGTAACAGGCACTGAGACCACCGCAAGCCGTTGACATATGAATGTATTTTGTCAAACGTGGCTGATTGAACGTACGTGGTTAGCAGTCTGAGCTGTGCTTAATGGCAGAGTCACTGCAGGAACTGAAGGACGGCCTAACCTCGGGTCAGCAATCACTACACTGTGTGGAGGCATGCGGTACGCAGTGGCCCAGGGTGGTCTAGCCTGCATGTGTCCTGCACTCACCAATGGGTTAGCTGGGCGGATGACAGTCAATGGCAGTTGCAGATGGTCGAAGCTGCTTTCGCTCAGCTCCACTGAAGCACGTGATAGCAGGCCTGCGTGGAACGGCAACAGGGGAAAGGAAGGTGTGACATGGAGGGAAGAGAGTGAGAGAGAAAGATGGAGAGTGAGAGAGCGAGAGGGAGAGGGAGAGGAAGAGAGGAAGCTACTCAAGCTTTAAATGGAGTGAAGTTGTACCCAGGTAAAGGCACTGCCATGTACATATATCATATAAAAAGAAGTTTTTTTTTCTTTTTTTTCTCTTTTTTTCAACGCTGTTGCTGTGTTATACATGCCCCTGTGTGAAACATGCAATACGCAAGTCACACCCGTCAAGACAAACTGGCGTTCCACACTTGTGGTGCACATAGGCATGGCCCAGGTACACGCAGCGAGTTGTTCAGCACACCTGAGGGGGAGCATGAGTCCTCTAGACCACAGGCGGTGGCATGGGTTGTGTAGCGTGGTTGCATGGAGACAAGCCATGGATGCCCACACAGTGGCACAGTGCGCTGGCCACCTGGACGCAGGCGAAATGATCTCCTATCGTGCACCTGCACACACAAAGCCCATCATTGAACATGAGTGGAATGACAAACCTTGGACGGTGCCCTTGGACATGGTTCCTTCGCGAACCCGACAAGGCCGCATGCATGCATGCAGACCACTGCGATCCAATCCCAGGATTTGAGTCCCACGGCTGCGTCTACTGGGCCCTGGTTTTGCGGGCCAACTTCAACTTTCGAGTTCAGGTCCTTTTGCGACCCGGACAAGGATTCCTGCCACATGCATTGAAAAGGGCTGCAAGTTGATATCCCTGGGGAAATTAGCGGTAAAGCACTGTGCATTGAGGCGAAGATGTTTACCGCGTTGCAGCGCGCTTTTTGGCCGGGCACCATTCTGCTCACCTGTGCAAGTTCTGGCCTACGCAAGGATGTTCCTGTTTGTGGTATAGTTGCCACGCTGGCCAGGCGGCCACGGGTGTAATGCTGTCCATGGTGGGAGATTGCGACAAAGCGCGCCTGCAAGCGTGGGTTGTCCCAGGCGCAGTGAGGCAAGTGGAGCAGGCGCTACTGCACTCGTATACATTTTCGAGTAGCACGCGCCTTGCCACAGTTGCATCGGCATGCCGGACTACGGTGTGTGTGCTGAAGATGCACACACATCTTGCAAGCAAAACTTGCTGACTTCTGAATTCTTGCACGCTTACCCGTGAAGACGGTGCCTCAGCTATCAGATTGTCAAGTTGCGAGCTGCTCAGCTCTGTTCTCATGATGGAATTGCCTTCAACGCGGCGGGTGACATGACACGGAGGGGTCCTTCTGCTGTAAGCAAGCGCTGCTTGGATTGAATATCATTCTGTTGTGATAGGGAATGTTGTACAAACGATGCACAAGCCTGCGACGCCACCGCCTAATAAATCCGGATCCAGAACGGGGGACGTGGGGCCTCGCACTTGTGCTGACAACTGAGGTTCGTGTGCAGGTAATGAGCTGTCTGCGCTTTCCATGCCTTACTCATCAGCAGTGGCGACAGGGCCAGAATGGTATCCAGCGCTGATAGGTGCATGGGCACATGCATGCAGAGACGTAACCATGCGTGCAGCATCACGCCCATGCATGCACTCAGTGACAGGCCCATGCACTCACGGGCGATGCATGCAGTGGCAGGTCCATGCACTGGCAAACCCCTGCAGACGCAGACCCGTCAACCATGCATGCAAGCATGAGCTCAGCCACGCTTGTAGATACACGCCCATGCACTCAATGGCAGGCCCATGCATGAAGATCGAAAACAATGCAAGCGGTAGCCCATGACCCATGCATGTCAGCAGGTCACACTGCGCCGCAGTGGCCAGCGCTTGTCACTTTCTGTTGCCATGCCCATAGCACAGGCTACTGCAACAAATAACGACTGGAAATCCACTTTTCTGGAAATCCAAGAAATAATAGAGCCAATGTTGCTTGGCGTCTCAGTTGTTCACCTTGGTGGATTTCTGTGCATGCACAAGGCCCTACTGAGTTTTGCACAGCCTGTTGCAGGCTGCAGTGGAGATTGCTGCGCTGAGATGGGGCAACCTTTCCAACAGATCAGTGCTGATTTATGGGCTGGATGTCACCCACGCTCATGAGTGCTTGCAATGCCTGGACCTTTCTGCTTTTGTTTCCTGTCCTTTGTTCAAACTGCATCTGCTCAACCCATGCTTGACAGCCTTTGGCAGTACGCCTTTGTTTGTCAACAGTGATTTGACTTGGGGACTCTGGCGTGTGCAACTTTTGCGGGTACAGTACCCTTGACGACAAAGTGTGACACCACCTGAAGCGTCGCTGTTGGTTGAAGTGCAACCAACCTTGTTGCTCGTGTGTTGTGCCACCTACTAGCTGCAGTAAAGCTGGCATGAGGGTTGCAACCTGGTCTTGATGGCATGCCGGGCATCCCTTGCCCAAAACACACTTGCGCTGCAGCGCGCGCGAAAACCGCCAGGAATCATTGTGTGTCAGCAAAATGCTTGATTTGTACTTTTGAGTCGTGGGATGACTGCTGTTGCGTATGGACAGATGACATTGTGAAGCAGAACCTCTGTAAAAGCGTTTGGGTCTATGCTCGTTATCCGTTGTAAACTTGCTGGGGTGTGAGCTGCCTTGGAAGGCAGAGTTCTTGCTTCAACATGTGTCAAGGACACAGGCTAGCCGACGATTTGACAGAGCACTCGAGCAACATGAAGCATTACACACATTGCACCAAGTGCTGCACCAAACCAGCATTATAGCGCGTTGCGATGCCAGTACAATTTGACAAATCTGGCCAAAAAAGGTCATCGTCCTTTGTAACTTGTGTCGTATGCAACCCAACAGTAACACTGCATCAGTGTATTGCATCATGACCTGTGCGCTCGTGACGGTGTGCGGGCGATTTTGCCTTGCAACCCCTATGCAATCACGAGACAAATGCATACAAATCAGAACCTAGTTGTGCACGTGGCATTACAAGCATGCCATCAGTCTAAGTTTTAATAGCTGCTCCAAGGGCTCATGACATTCAGGATGACACAAGAACGTGTGTATCCAATCATGCCGCAATCATCACGTACTAACCAATGAAGTCAGTTGACTGCTAGAAGCTCCAAAAACTCATAGGGCATTTGAAATGACAAAACAGTAAGCGTTGTCATGTGAGTTCATACAGCCATCTTCACATGATGAATTCCAAAGCAGGTCCGCTTAGGTCGCATTGTTATCGTCACACAGTT
Source organism: Chloromonas sp. AAM2 (assembly GCA_004335635.1). Lineage (NCBI taxonomy): Eukaryota > Viridiplantae > Chlorophyta > Chlorophyceae > Chlamydomonadales > Chlamydomonadaceae > Chloromonas > Chloromonas sp. AAM2. The sequence goes on from QAXH01005165.1 coordinate 56,469, forward strand.
TAGCTAGCCTTGCGTGTGACGATGTCCTGCACAAACGCATCAGAGAGGCTCTTGGCCTTTTGGAAATGTCGCATGTGCAGAATGGGCACGCAGCCCGCCTGCGCCACGGTGCGTCCACTGGGCATGCGCTCGGCGTACGGACGTGGGTGGAAGGCAGCCAGGGCGTCCGCGCCCGTACCCCCGCTGCCCGCGCGCTCGCAGATTTCCCGCAGCGCGGCCAGCGTGTTCATGCGCATGTACGGGCAGGAGGCGCAGCCGCCCTCCAGCGAACAGCCCTCGCCCAGGGCAGGGCCTGGCAGCACGGCGAGACCGGTGGGTAGG
>QAXH01005166.1:2312-13647 GCA_004335635.1 Chloromonas sp. AAM2
TCGTCATCATTACATGGCATTCGCAGGACTGTCCAAAGCATCGCTCAAAGCATGAATTGATAGCAGGTGGGGCTCGAACAGCTGGTGGGGCTGGAGCTGGTGGGGCTCGAAGCAGCTGGGGTTAGAACAGCTTCCTTGATGCTATTTTATGCGCCGCTGGCTCCATGCTATTTTCCTTGGCTAATGTAACTGCATTGTGGCAGTGTGGATGCCTAGGGGGTCTATATAGGGATTGAACAGCATTGACAGGAGTTTGACGCCTGTTTGGTGTTGATACTCAGTGTGGATTCCGTATTCACAGTAAGGATTCTGTAGTGGCTAGCGGCTTGCAGGCTGGCCACTGATTGATTTCATGAGTCAGAGATAGTGATGCCAGGACGGAGTCACGTCATCACATTCCCAGTGGGTGGTTGTTTTTTGTACGGACTGCATTACAGTCTCTGATGCTTGACATCACCATGGGTATTGACGGGGTCCCCAATGTGTATTCAATACTAAGTTTGTAACGATCAGGCACCATGTTGGCAACTGGCAGCCTGCTCCTGAGAACATGAAATGGCCCTCTGCTCCACTAAGCATGAAGTTTACGTTTGCTTGATCTTGCAAGCAGTTACACACTGTGATGTCATTCTCTGCACTCATTGCAGAGTCTCGTGCCCTGCAAGCACTCAAAAGTTTTTTTCTGGGACAACTTCGCTGCACACACATCACTCAAACTCTCACTCAACAGGGTAAGCTGAACAATAGCAAGATTCCAGCGCTGAAGAATACAGGACACGTGATTACGTCGCTTGACGCCAAACATCATGCAGGCATATCACGTCCTGCCAGGTTTCTCAACGTAATGAGTCAGTACACCGCAAGTACAGCCGTCATGCGATGCATCCGTGTACTTCCTGCGCATAACTTCTGCTGGTCCGGCCTGCAAGCATCACGCTGCCTTTGCGAACTGCTTGCTGACCTTTGAGTCTACACCCACTGCCTCCGAGCCCCTCGGCAGCAGCTCGCACTGCGCGTAGTGCTGCAGCAGCTGGTCTGCCAGCACCAGCGCCACCATGCTCTCAACCATGGGCACGGCGCGGGGGACCACGCACGCGTCATGGCGCCCGCGCGCCCGCAGGTCCACCTCCTCCCCGTCACGCGTCACCTGGGGCAGCGGGGCGCATGGAGACCATCATGGACAAAGCGCAGGTAGACTTCCAATAGAGTGCATTCGGGTGGAGCCAAATCAAGGCGTGGCAGCAAAAGGGTCCTTTGAATCCAAACCTTCACAAGTTCTCAGTGGGGTGCAGTAATGCTCAACCATGGCCTGCATGTAACGCACTAGTTGAGTGCTGCGCCCCTGACAGACCAAACGTTGACATGCATTTGTGACACACTTTAGATGCAGTGCATGCCTGAGCTCACCGTTTTCTGCTTGATGCCTATTGTTGACGTTGGCTTGAAGGCGACTCGCACCACGATGTTTTCCCCGTTGGACAGCCCCCCCTGCACGCCCCCGCTGCGGTTGGTGCGTGTGCGGACCTGCGAGGCAAAGGACACGTCCACGGGGTGAACAGTGAGGGGCGGCACAGGGACAGCTACTGTTGAACGCGCATGTGCTCATTCATATACAGAAGGTGTCTTTCTAGTGGCACCAAAAGCCTTTCACCAACTTGCCACCTGGTGTGTGTACCCCAAGTTCAGCCTCAAACACAGACCTCTATGCATCAGTCAGTTCTCAGTCTGAGGTGTCAGTCGCTCCTCAATTTCACCAAAGTTCCCAACCATTTCCCAGCCCCTGCCCATCACGCGCTCACCTGCCCGTCCTCTGCCATGTAGAACTCGTCGTTGTGCTCCGAGCCCAGCATGCGGCTGCCGGAGAACCCGCTGCCGATCTCAAAGCCCTGCGGGGACACCAGGAGCCAGGGAACACGTCACGAACAGCCGGCGCGATATGAAACACCCGGCATCAAGTGACATGAACTCACGCCTGTACGCTCGCAAGCCTCATGATGGAGAGCTTTTTGCGTCCACTGCACGACACCAAGCCTGTGTGCACCTCACTGTCACTGCAAGGCCTACTGACAGACATGCACACATCTTCTAAGTCACTGTCCTGCAGCCAGCTCCCTGCAATCAGGTCATCAGGTGAGATCCAGCTTTGATTGAACCCAAGTGCCTCCCTGGTGCTGTTGAGTGCCCCGCGGCCTACCTTGGTGGCTGGCAGTGATAGCAGCGCCTTGGCTAGCTCCGCCTCCAGCTTGTCAAACACAGGCGCGCCCAGGCCCTTGGGACAGCTGCGCACCACACACGTCACCTCGCCACCGCATGACTCGCCGCGCACACGCACCTCGTTGATGGCTGCATGGGCACATGGGGCACATGGGGAAATGTGCAGGGTCAGACGTGTGGAACAGACCTTCCAGAGGACCCTGAACCTTGCATGTTTTTTGGGGGCACCATGCCCATGCTTTGCTTAGGATGGGGATGTTGGCTGCTGCTGAGCGCCTAGCTGGTTGGTCCTGCGGTACCGTGGGTTGAACCATGAGAAGCTATGTAATGATGATCAGACGTGTGGAGAGGCACGCTGGCTGGGCAAGGCAAAACAGACATGGGCCTGACAGCTAGTCAGTTTGAAGCGCAGTGGGTGGAGGTGCTATCCCACAGGTGAGTGAAGCTGTGCAAAGAAATGGCTATGAATGCCATCATGCGATGTGCACAGTTGGCAATGCCTGTGCTCCAGCTGGGGCACTCAACCGCTTACACTAGCCGTGGCACATGCATCCTGTAAGACAGTCTTGTAGAAGCACATACCCACCATCAATCATTTTCTGAGCAGCTGCTTGGTCAGGGCACCGAATCATGTTGCTCTCCACATCTTGCATGGTGAAGTTGGCCTGGTCCACGTCTGAATCAATGTCCCTGACTCGGCTGACGTATGCGAGGATCTGTGCAGGAAAAGTAAGGCAGCAGAAAATGTGTGCATGCAATGCACGCATCGCATGAGCAGCCTTGCATGATGTGTCATGGGATGACATTGCATGATGTGCCATGTGACGCTGACTGAGCATGCTGGCTATCCTCACCTCTGTGCCTCCCACCACTTGGAGCAGCTTCTTGGCAATGGCGCCTGCAGCCACCCGGCCAATGGTCTCACGTGCAGACGACCGGCCACCGCCGGCTACTGCCCGGATGCCATATTTGAAATCATAGGTGGCATCTGCATGTGATGGCCTGTACGCCACTGACATTTCCTTGTAGTCTTGAGACCGCTGGTCTTTGTTGCGCACCACGATTGCAATTGGAGAGCCTAGCGTCACGCCATCTGCCACGCCAGACAAGATTTCTGCAATGTCTTCCTCCTTGCGTGGGGTGGTGATGATGCTCTGTCCTGGCTTCCTTCTGTCTAGTTCAACCTGGATTTCTTCCTCGGTGATGGGCAGCCGCGGAGGCACGCCATCTACGACGCAGCCTACACCCTTGCCATGTGATTCACCAAAGGTTGTGACCCTGAAGAGGGTCCCATACGTGCTGCCAGCCGCCTGCACCTGCAAACGCGATGCCCTGCTATGCCTGGCAGTGCGCTGGCTGCGCTTGATACTGGCTGCCTGCTGCTGCGCCACCCGGCCGCTGAGCTGCATCCCTCTGGCTTTTGGGCAGCGGCTGCGCCGATGTCTGGCACGATTTGCTCGGATCTTTGAATATAGCTGGATTGGCCCATCCGGTGCCCCGGGTGCAGCGTATGGGTCAACGAGCCTTTCGCTTTAATTGGTAACCTGCGTTTCCAACCGCCATGCAAGTTGGGCTTTCAAGTACGCGCATTTTGCTGCCCAAGGGAATGCGTGGCAGCATGATGATTTTGACATTCATGACGACTTACTGGTCTAACTCACCTTTCATGCAATAAGAACGCAAGCGGTTACAAAGGTGCTTACAAGGGTGACATCAGGGAGTGCGGACATCAACACTGCAATGGGCCCGTGTCGAAGGATATGGGATGCAGGCATGGGACAGCTCAACGCATATGCTCGCCAGGGCACGGGTACATAGGCTCCACAAGGGACACATCTCCTTGCTGTGTACACCATCTGAGCTGCTACCTGCTTGCGCGCACCCGTTATCAACTGTCCCACAATTGCATGCTGCGAGGCATCGTCATTACTGTGCCCTTGATGTCCTGTCAGTGCCTGGGAGTGATTCTATACTGGAAAAAAAAGGCAAACTTCTTTTTTTTTTCGTGTCACGAAACAAAGGCCCTGTGGAGCACGCAGCGATCATCAACCTGCAGTGCAAGTGCTCTGACACGTGCATGGAACTGTGATGAACTAGAGTGTGGTCATTAGCCCATCAGCCCCCATCAGCCCATCAGCTACATCATCAGCCCATCAGCCATATTGTTAAAGCTTCTTCATCTTGCTAAAGCGTGCAACATCGTACATCAGGACCGATGGGCCAATAATTCTAGCAGATACATACGCAAAGTGTGCGATTGAAGAATGTTAGGCAGGTATACATTCTATGCTCTGCTGTGTACGTTCAAACGCACGACCACAACGTCAAGCTCAATTCCTTGAACAGGATGGTACACACCGTGTGTTCCAAGATCCGAGCTGCCCTAAAGCATGATCGGCTTTACGTCAGAGGCGAGTGCACGAGGGAGAAGATAGGCCAACCCACGCTTGTACACTGGGGCATCATCCGCACGCTACGCTTACCAACCGAGGAAATCAAAGCACGCATTGGCACTGCCAAGCATCCGACATGCAATCAATCCCTGTGACGGCCTGAATTGGCAAATGCCTGGAGTGGCAGGTCCCCAGCAAACAACATGCATTGTTAAGGGTCAGGCCTGCACTCAGCACGCATGGCTGCATGTTCAATGAGCAGGAGTTGCAAAAGTTCTACTGAGTGCATGCACGGAACCTAGCACATACAAGCAGCGGGTCACTACTACCCTGGCCAGGCACCTAGGATGCGCCAGCCTTCTGTCCGCCCTTGGCCCCGCTCGCTGCCTTCCCTTTCTGCCCTTGCCGCTGCCCCTGCGCCCGCATCTGTTCCGCCTCCTTCCTGTCGCCCGCACCACCCTCGCCCGCACCCGGCCCCGCTTGCCGCCTCCAGGCCTCCTTCTCCTCCTCCGTCAACAAGCTGTCCAGACCCACCAGCCCCGCCGCCGCCGCTCCCTTACCCAGCTGCCCCTCGCCGCCCCGCCGCCTGCTGCTCAGCAGGGGGCTTGCTCTGGCCCTGAAGTTAAACTTGTCCCTGTTCATGGGCTCCAGGCCGGCGGGCAGCGGCCAGGCCATGCCCGGCAGCACAAGGCTCCGGGGCGCGGGAACAAAGGGCACCAGGTCAAGCATCTTATACGGGTGGTCGGCCTCGGGGAAGATCTTGAGTTTGTCCATGCGGTATACGCGCATCCGGTTGCTGGGCAGCATGCCGTGCACTGCACAGCGTGTGGGGAAGGGCACCATCACGCTAGACTCGCCCAGAGCATGGCGGTTGTAGTGATGCATATCAAGCAACAAGCAGCATGTCAACACAACCAACAACATCAACAAAGAGTGGGCAAACCCACAACTTCCTGTACTTGTACTGCCACATCAAATGGTGGCCGCAGATGGCCTTGCATCGCCTTGGACCCAATAACCAGCAGTGATAATCTGTGTCGATAATGCTGGCAGGCCATTAAAGTTCAAAGTTTGTTAGCTGCTGATGGTACGTGGCATCTGTGCTGTCCATTACAGTTCTAACAAACGGGCTAACAACAGGCTAACAGGCAAGAGAAGCCCATTGGTGAGCAAAAGAACCAAGGCTAGGTGATGTCGTGCTCACAACCGCATGGCATCTACCCACCCACCCACCCACCCACCAGCATTGCGCAGTATGGATGTGGGGTCCCTGTCCCACTGCTCCGCGGCCCCCCGCGACCGCAACCCCCCAGGGTAGCCTGCAGAACCAAACGATGCATGCATTTAGGAACGCCCAACGTGTGATTGTCACAACGTGGTCCAAACGGTCACACACAACCTACAAGTTCCAAACGTTCAAGGCAAAGCGTTGGAAGATCGAGATGCTATCTGGGTATCACCACGCCTGAATGCGCTGGCAAATGGTTACTGAAACTACCGCAATCTCGAGATCGTGTAGGCTAGGCCAGTTGATGCGTATTGACTCTGTGACGCAGGAAGATGTCATCCCCTGCTCCTTCTGATTTGTCTGGTCATCAGGCTTGTCCATGCCATGCTGGGACGGCGTGCCAGGATAAGCGCCAAGCGACCCTGCTCCGGTCAAGCTTTCGTACGCCAAGCCAGAGCATGCGCTGCCAGCTGCGTGGGTGCGAGTGCAGTTCGTGCATTGTTTACCTGGCCCTGTGCCCACCTGTATGCCACCGGTAAACCTTGGAGTCCCACTGGTCTTTTGTGAAGTGCACATGGGAGGCATTGACGACTACCACAACGTCGCCCATGTTGTGCTTGGGATTGTATGTGGGCTTGTCTTTCCCTTGGAGAATCTTGACTATTTCTACAGCTAGGCGGCCCACAATCTGCAGTTGCCAGGCACGTATGTTGATGGGAGGGAGCAAAAGTGGCAAGAGGCACCTTGGTGCATGTCCGTTCCTTGACCCACCATGCCCTTGGCGTCTATGAGCCTGAAACGTAGCCCATCAAGCTTGATGCGCTCAAGCTCCTTCAAATGGCGAAGTAGCTCTGCACGGTCTGCCATGGTGTGTAGCTGACAGCCTACCAACGTGTGCACAACACCGGGTCTGAAACAGAAGATGTAGCCAGGTCAAGACGGGAAGTCAGGCACAAGCCTTCACAAGTGTTCAGAGCTCGTGCACCAGATGGATGATGCCATGTGCCGGCGGTTTGCGGTTATGTCCATGATGGGATCGGCCATGGTGGATTCGACTTCCAGGCGCAATCTCTGCGTTGCGCTGGTGGATAGCTGCAATGTCCGTGCAAAACATCGTGCTTGTTCCAGACCAGGGTCGCGAAGCGGACAATGTGGACGGATGTCGATGCTGATGTGTATGATGAGGAAGAGGAAGAGGACAAGCGTGTCAACCTCCAAATGTTTGGCATCCATCAAGCGCTGCCAATCCCGGATGGCGAGCCAGACTGGGACTCAGGTTAGGGTTTAGCGTGGCCACGATGCATGACGACATGGTTCATGTGATGGTTGACCTGAACACCATGCATTATGCAATTTTTGCTGTGCAGGGCCTCCTGAGACGGCAGAAGAGTACCTGAGGCGAGTCAGATTTGAGGCTGCTGCATGTCCTCGGGTGGTGCGTGTTGAGTTTGATGCTGAGGCACATGCAGCCAAGCAGCGGAAACGCGCTGCCCAGCAGTTGTCAAGAGGTGGCACACCGGAGCCCTCCTCGCCTACCACAGCAGCCTCTTCAGAAGCTTCAGGCATCACGGCTTCCACACGGAGGGTCTCAGGTCAGCAGCCGAACTGAGTGTTTTGGTATGCAAGGCAGCAGAATCAATAATTATGCTCAGAACAAAACTGTGCACTTGCACCCTTGTCTATTCACTGCCAGGTACCCCCTGCTAAGCAGCGAGGGCTGTTCACTTGCTGAGCAGTCTCGCTTGCACTTGCCTGCAGGTTCAGTACATGCCGGGCCGCCAGTCGCAAGCTATGTGGCACGACTGATCGCCGCAGGGACATTGCACGAGGGGCCGGACTGGGCCCAGCCTTCTCTCCAGTGGGTGCAGGCTGGTGATTGTGCATGTGCGGAACTTCAGCGGTTTACCCGCCGTGTGCCTTGCCTCTTGCGTGCTGGGATGCCTATCTGCTGACCAGAACGTGCAGCAGCACGTCACCAATAGCCTTGCAACTGGCAGCACATGTCGACCCCTGGCTGCTTTCCACCCTGGCCCTTGTATGCGTTGTGTGTATGCAAGACCTTCGTTCCTCACCCATGCCCTGCCCCATGTGCCTGCGTTGCATGTGCCTTCGTTGCATGTGCCTTCGCCCCATGCGCCTTCGGCCCATGTGCCTTCGCCATGCAGGTGGGTGCGTGAGATGGTGACCGACTTCCGGTCCATGCGGCAGTGGCTGGTGGAGAACAGCGAGCAGCATGCACAACGTAAGGCATGTCATCCGCTGTGCAATTGCTGCACCTGCTATCATGCCTTTGTTGTTAGGAACCACCAACTGCTGTGATCCAATCCCGTTACACCTGCCCTTCCTTTGACCACGGAATACGGCATTCTCCATGCGGCGCGTCATGTGATCTTACTCGACCTGCTTGGCTGTGACTTCACTCCATATGCCTTGCTTGGCTGCGTAATTTACAATGCCATCTCCTCTTCGTCCCTATTCCACAATTTTGTGCATCGCCACTTCAAATGCACTCTAAGTGCAATGCGGTGATGCCTGTTCTGTCGCGCAGAGGTGTGCAATGTGCGCATGCCACACATTCACGACGTGGCCGCCTGGGACCGCATCTGCTTCGGCCTGCGCCCAGGAACCCTCATGGCCACCACACTCGCAGCTGTCGCCCTCCAGGACTCCCTCCCTGCATCCTTGCTGACTCGTCAGACTGTCTCCTCCACAGCTGCCCTGCACTCATCTGCACCGAACCATGATGCTCTAGAGGAGCAACAGGGGACGGTCAGCAGTAGCCAATGTGATGAAGGTGCATCCAGTGTGGATATCAAGTTTCAGGGTGACGGCAGTGGTGTTGTGAGCCACGTTTCCCGCAAGCGAGGGGGTGCTGAGGCGCTCGGGGAGGCAAGCGGGGCGGCTGTGGGCATGCCGCGCTTGTCCGGCCCCGTGCTGAGCACAGTGCTGTGCCTAGATCAGGTTGCGGTAGGCGTGCTGCTGCAGCGGTGTGTGGCGCATGTGGAGGCGGCTGAGAGCCTGACGGAGACAGACGCACACTGGCTGTTTGCCCTGGCTGCCGTGCTTGAAAAGCCCGCGCACAGTGACGTGGTTGCCACCCTCCGCAGCCTGACGCGGTGTGTGTTGAGGCTGCGGGGCGGTCTGCAGGATGCAAGTGACGCACAGTTGCCCAGGCTGAACACGCTGGCAGTGGTGGCAGGGGCTTACTTTGGACAGGATGAAAAGCTATTGCAGTATGTAAGCGACCTGGACCTGCCCTAGATGTGCTGTGAATGCCTGCCAGGCATGGTTCAACCATTTGATCATTTGCACACATGGGGCGCGCAATATCATCCAGGCTCTTTTCGTAGGTGCCGAATGCAAACTACAAACAGGGTTTCTGTGTGCCATGTATGTATTCTTCAAGTCGCAAGTCTTCTGAATCCCCTCAAGTCGCAACTTGTGTCTGCTAGCCTGATGTAAGCTCAGCTCGGAAGTGATGTAGACCAACCCAGGATGAAGGGGTCGTGCACGGTTCCAGATGCGAGCCCTGAACTCGGCTGTTCATAGCCCACCGCAATACAATGAACACCCAAGCCAGCCGGGCTACTGTAGTAACCAACTGTTGATGTTACCCATGAAGTGTGAATACATACATGGCCACCCGCCTCCTTGGGGGGGTAGCCAAGCTCTCCACCCCCCGACTGAGACAGCAGCAGCGCTTCATTGGGCACTAGACAGATGCCGCCTGACGTAGGTCACACAGGTTTATCAACTGGCGCCAGCAACTGCCCGCCCTTTCTGCCGCTATTCTGATGTAATGATTCACCCGGTCCTCTTGGAGCACACGTACGTTTCTGCTTGCACTCTCCAGTCCTGTGAACGCGTTGACATGTGTTTTGTGGCCATGGAGGCAGGGGCATGTTAGCTATCTTCTTGGTGCTTATCTAAGGCACATCAAGGATCATCAAGTTTGTGATCGCGGACTGCTGGGCATGGTAGCATTCACGCTGAAGCCGTGCTATCAAGACAGCAGCTGTCACCATGCCAGCTCTCTGTGCCTGCACAACTTGAGCTCTCAGTGAACTCAGTGAACTCTAGAGCTCTTTGTGTTGCATGCACAGCTAACTGCATCACTGGATCGATGTTATCGAGCACGCGCAATTCTCACACTATGCAGTTGCCATTAAGCATTGATTACCATATACCGGTGGATGTGTAGGACAGGTGGGCTCGTGTCGTGTTTTGGAGCAACCGTATTCCTCGCAGACACTTGGTCGCCCGTCACACTCTCTTTCTCATTCTTCTGCATGGATCGGGAGGCCATGTTGTTTGGCTTTTGTGCTTTGATAAACCTAGAGATTTTCACGAAACGAGATCAAAGTAGGCCGAAGCGATTTTCCGGTTCCGATCGGTGCGCAATTTCAATTGTGTCAGTGGTTTTGGTCCGGCCCGTCGTCTCCGGCGCCTCCGCAGTACGCCACCATGGGGCCGCGAAAGGCAGCAAAAGGCACCATCATCATCATCATCATCATCGTCATCATCAGCAAACGAAACAGAGATCCCGATGAGGAGGAGGGCGGTTTCACAATTGCCACTAGAAATGCATCAAAGAATAAGGACACCTGTTGACTCTTGCAGGTGACAAGATATCTTGAAAATCATGCTGATAGTGTGTTGATTATGTCAACGTGTTCAAAATGTGCGTTTGAATTGTTTGCGTCACTTCTTTATATCATTGTGGTTTGGATCTCTGGAAATCTCCCACCACTCTCAGTGCCACTGTCCCAGTATTGGCAGTCAACACCGCTTTCGGCTAGGCTGAAGTATTGATTCAGCCTGAAATTGAATTGTTGATTGAGACTGAGCTCAACTAGAAAAAAAAAGAAGTTTGCCACTTCTGGGACAACTTGAATACCTATTGAATACCTCGAAGCCAATCTTACAGCAAGGGCCACAAGTGAGTGGGCAAGCAAAAGACTCCAGTGTGCAGTACTGACATGTCTGCCGGCGTTAAAACAAGCATGGGGTGCGGAGCTCAGTTGACCCGGTGCAGAGCACGGATGGCCTTCCACGCAAGCAAAGCAAGAACAAGCATCTGCATCACACATTTCCTTTCCTGATCCAGGGTGGGAGGGCTTTCAGTATCGATTGTGACAGGGAGCCGTCCCAATTCCGATGGGTTTCCGTCCTTTCGACCGCATTCTGTAATCTTGGCTTCCGTCCTTGCTTCCGGCTGATGCATTACCGTTGCATTACTGTGTACCAACGTTGCTTACCGCATTACAACATCACATTACGTTGTGATTACTGAATTACGTTGGTGATTACGAGATGCACTCCGCTTGGCTGATATATACCGCCACGCCTTGTCTGTGCCTGGGCACAGAAGTCTATCCGTGACTAAGGGTTCGTCTCCTTCCTGGCTCTTTGATCTAATCAAGTCATATCAAGTCATATAGGCCAGGGCGGTGCCCATCCCGTTCCGTGTCCTCTGACGGCTTCCCTGGTGTAAATACAT
>QAXH01005167.1:11117-28748 GCA_004335635.1 Chloromonas sp. AAM2
CACACACACACACACACACATGCGCGTGCACACACACACCTTGACTGCCGCCCTGTTCATGCTGTGAAGCTTCTGTTCCGCGACCCTCGTGCCCCCTTTGAGCATGTAGTTGCTGTGTGGGTGGCACAGGTCATTGCCTAGGTCGTCTGAAGGACCCCGGGCCTTGCGGGGAGTGCCTGCAAAGTTGCAAAAGCAGCGCAAATGATCTTCTCTTGCGTGTGGTCTACTCCATGATGCTAGATTCTCAGCCACTCCTGAATGCATGTAGCAATACGACAGCGCGGCATGTGAGCCCTGGGACCAAGCTGCACATCGGAATCAGTAAGGCAAGAACGGTTGCTCCTAAACCAACTGGCTGTGTGCATGTTCGGCAAGCAGGCTGCACTGGTCGCAGGTGATTCTTACACCTCGTGGGCTGGCAAGGGATGTTTGGTGCCATAGGCTGTGTGCCAGCTGATTAGCAGGCCGAATTGGTTGCAATTGGCTCAAAGTGATGCCAAAGCGATGCTCTGCCACACCATCCAAGGTCTGTGCAACGGCAGTCCCTGGTCAATCTCAATACTGATACAGATGAGGCACACTCGCATGCGGAACATGCATAACGTTCCATGCCCAGGCTGACTGTCTGGCAAGGTAGGCAGGTAAGGACTGCAGCAACTCACTCCTGGGCCTTCGCTGAGCCATTCCCTGGTCACGTGGAGCCTCAAAGGAAGTTCTGAGACTGGTAAGGCATGATGGCACGTACAAGACGGAGCCTTTGCCCATTCTGTTGCCCTGAGGTAGTGCCAAGATGGGCTCTGGAGCTGTCCCTGCCGTGTGTTTTGTCGGGCTGGTCTCCATGGTTTGAGTCGAGTCACTGCGTAGATGCAAAGACGCACGCGCCTAGCAACAGCCGTAGAAACATTGAATTTTCATGTTGACCAACTCGAGGTTTTCATGCAACGATGAATGCACAGCTGCGACAGTGCCACTGGGCTGTGCCGACATACAGCTGCCCTGTACGAGCCCTCACGACCTTTTGAGTTCTCGACCTGTTAGAAAACGTTTTTCCCCTTGCTTGCATGACTTGGGGGGGAAAACCTTGTTGGCGAGCCAACCGTGAACGCACCATGACGAGGCAGGTAACGATCTGGTAGATGGACATGAAAGGGCCACTTCTTGTACTTTCAGGGTTTTGATAAGAAGAAGCGTCAAATGGAGCGAGCAGTCGTGACATGCAGTTTGGCGTTGCTAGCGCTTTTGGTAGTTCCAAGCTGCCATGGGGCTATGTACAACCCATGCTCTGGCATTGGCGCGGCAGCTCGGGTGGGTTGCTACTGAGAACCCCAGCTTCTGACCATCTGCCTGCTTCCATTGCTTCCATTCTTGCCCTGGCCAACCCCTTCAGCCTGGCATCTCTCATTAACTTGCCTGCAGGGAGACGCCTTCGTTGTGGGTTTGGCGCTCATCCCAGGTGGCAACGCCACTGAGCTGGAACTTGAACTGGATCCCAGCATCAACATACTGGGCATGTGCAACCAGACATATCAGGAATACTTGGTAGGTGGACATCATGACACGCTCACCATACACGCCGTCTACTGTACGTCAGCATAGCAGCATGTGCAACATTGGGAACATCTTGCCTCATCGCACGTTGAGACCCGTCCATATCCATCCTACATGACCAGGTTGTGCCATGGCAGGTTTCAACATTGCACTTTGACAGCAAGTCAGGGAAACGACAGCAAATCCTCAAGAGCACCGTGCAGGCAAATGAGTTCTATCCATATCAGTACGAGGCATTTTGCTTGATTTGGAATCACAGCTTACTGCTGCCAAATTTCCAAATTGTCTAGACGCTTAGCAGCCGTCTATATCAACCCCCCAAGCACAGCATGAGCATGATGCCCCAGCAAGTCCAGCACATGCAATGTTCAGGGTTCAGCTGAGTGCTTCAGATCAGCACCTGGTGTCTGCAGATCACAACCTTCAATGCACGCATAGCCGTTTTCAACTTGAAGCTGGACAGGCTGCAAGTGCTGCGCCTGCCGTACCCAGACATTGTTTTCTCCATTGCAAATTCAACGGTGCCCACCATGACCGTCATCGTCTTCAGGTGGGCCACTCGCACCTCCCGGACATGCACAGCTTTCATGCATGCGCAATGCTGGCAGGAATGGCTGTGGCTGGCACCAGAAGCTAGGCGTCTGGTGCCCTTCTCAGACTACTAAGCAAGGCGTTGCAAGCCCCAACTGACCCAAGCCAAGCTCAAGGCGAAGCCTTGCAACACCTGGGTTTCGGAGCACATGTGATCCCTATGGATTTTCATGGGAGTTCATGACATGAGTGTCACCTGGCATGCGCAGGAACAACCTGGCTTCAGTGCCTGTCTATCTTGCCAACGGAGGGAACTACCCCTCACTGGGTGGAGCGGGCTTCGTGGTGTCGCTGGCACTGCTCCTAGACTTCGGTGAGGCATGCCTCACGTCATAAGCATCATCCGCACACCATCTGTTCCCTGTTGCTGTTTGCTGTACATACAGTTATACAGTATCGCATGCTGTCAAAGGACTCCAACCAACCTTCCACACTCGATGGTATCAAGCTCTGACCGCCCATGTTCCATTGTGCAGTAAATTGTGGACTGGCACTTCTCCTCAGCCCTGTCTGCTCCTTGAACCCGTTCATGTTTTCATTGTGTAGCAGGTTGTACACCTACGCTTCTTGTTGGTGCCTTGGCCATCCTCAAACCGGTTCCTGATGTTTGTCCTTCCTTGTTCATGTTTGCAGACAAAGGCCTCCTTTCGAATCTTTATTGGTATGACCTGACGTGCAATTCCTGTGGGGGCCGGAGCTCCCAGATCTGCATCAAGCAGGTCAATGTGGACTCGTGTGCCACGCCCTTCACCAACTGCACATGCGCAGCCTACGGAGACAACTGCACGTATGCGGATGCTCAGTTCTCAAAGTGAGCCACGTGATTGTAACAGCTTTTCAATCTGGGTGGCGCTGTGGTAAGCTAGCCATGCTCGAAGGGCGAAGCACAGCCGGCATCATGCACACACAATGAGCTGAAGATCTTATCATTCTTGTGGCTGCCATACCAGTGGGGTGCGTTTGTACCATGATGCTTATACCATGTGCACATTGTTGGTGAGTGCATGCACAATCAGGGCTGTATGACGCCACACTCCACATTGGCAGTTGGAGCGCGAGACCATCAAGCCTATATCAGCGCACTCATCATTGCCCTGCATACTGATGCACACCCAAGGTTCACAGAGACGTACGTCAGTTTTTCTCTCGGTGACAGCAGTTCACACCCGAAGCATGTGATGCATGGATGCAGGTGCTCTACAGCCATTAATGTCGGTTTCTCTGGCACTGACTCCCGCGATGCGGCCTTCCGAACGGGCAGCCAGATCAAGCGGCTGAACGCCTACTCCCTCACAGGGCTGTTCTACACGGCCAAGGATTTGCTGGTCACCAATGTGAGTGAGGGTGGTGCGCATGTGCATGGCAGCACCCACCTGGGTGAACAACGGTATGGATTCCCGTGCATTTGTGACGTGGGGTTTCACAACCTGTGTTGGCTGTGTCACAGGCTGGTGTCATGCCTGGAAGGTTTCCTCGTGAACTGCTGTAACAGGAATTCAGGTGTTTCAGCTAGTTCCCAACACGTGCTTGCAGTGCTGTTGTCAGTTGCAACTCAAGGCCTGCCACAGTCATGGAGTTAGAGCTGCCAACGGCCGTCTCTTCATGCACGCACATGCAGCACAGATGACCATGCATCTGCCTCTTGTGACCATGCAGTTCAACAACATATACGGCAACGTGACAGGCAGTTGGAACCAGCTCCAGAGCGACAGCAAGAACCAGCAGTTAGACTTTGGCAGCTCCATAGGCGGGGGGGGAGGGGGGTCATCAGGGGNNCTCTGGCACCACCCAGACCTCCGCCCGAGCCGCCAATTCCACCCCCTCCACCGCCAAACCCTCTGCCTCCTGGCTTTGGAGGGTAGTCGTGTGAATGATGTCCATGCTAGACTCTGCATGGGTGAATATGAATGATTGCCGTACACACCACCTAGGTGACCATGCTTGGCCTGCTTGAATTCAAACTGTCAAAGCTCTGGCGGCAGGGGCCTGGCTGGTACTGTTGGGCGCAACGTCCTGCCAAGGCTGGCTAGCCTGGTTTGGTGCGGGCCCTGCCGTATCAACTTGACTGTCATCTGGCATGGGCCGGCCTTTTTGCTGTGACCAACAGTTTCAACGACTAGAACTCAACCCTGCGCGGCATTCATTCTAACTTGTATGGCATTAGTTCTGGCGATTACGTGTCATCACAGTGACCCGGCCTGCTCCTGGATTTAGTTCTCAATTGATACTTGAACGACACAAGACAGTTCATGAAGTGTTGACCGCCATGCTTCAGCAGCACTTCATTTAGGGTAACATTGTCCTTCCTTGCACTGCTTGGGTTTTCGTTTTGCGCTGCATGGCAGTCTGATGTGGTTTCTCCAGCGTTGTTACATGGCCTACCTAAATAACATCTAATAATAACATCTCCCTCTTCCGACCTGCAACACAAGTTTACCTTCTGTTGCCGCTCATCCCTTGCCTTGCAATAGCGAGCGAATCTACATGATTTGAAGTGTTTGAGGGCTGCACGTTACTCCTCTAAGAAGCAAGAGCACTCAAAGGAGGGTGGGACACGGTAGCTCGTCAAACGGTCCCTAGATCACCCTGCGTGTGGCGGTGTGACCACCAGATACTGTCAGGTGCAGTGTCGTTGGACTGTAGGATGGCCTGTCCGCTGGGCATTCTCGATTGCGCAGAGCCGGTGCACGCGACTTCTCAGCTGTAGCAAACGACTTTTCAGCTGTAGCAAATGCCAGTACGGCATGCATCTAGAAACCGCAGTGAACTTACCTGCATTCACACAGCTACAGCCTAACACACTACTAGGTATAGCCGGTTGCATCGGCACCATTCTGAACATCGCGTATGGGTTGAGGCGGTTTGGCGATCAAAACTGAGGATGGCTTGGCGAGGTGTCCCGCTAATCCTGCTCGGCTGTTGCTTATGGATGCAGCTGTGCAAAGGAACGAGCCAAGCGCACAGCAGTGATTGGTAGGTGAATCGCTACAGCTCGTACATATCTCATATCGCACATTTGCGGGGCCGGTTGCCACACAAATGAGTACGTCGCCGGTGACACTCAGCAAAGCGAGCTTGGGCCTCCGATGCGTGCTCGCCGCGGCTACTGCTTCCTCACATTTTGCCTTGGACGCATCGCATCATACCTTGGTCTGCAACAGCCAAGTCAATGTTGCTAGATGTTTGACTGGCACAGGCTTCCACAAGTGACAAGCAAAGAGGAGGCACAGCAACAAGCCATATTCGCAGCAGCTCAATGGGAGGCTGACAGCACGGATCAGTACGCAAGCTTGCAGGTAGGGTGCATCATCACCCTCCTCACACGTTGATGGAATGGGCTCACTGTTCAGGCAACTTGGCAACAAAGTGTACGTTTGGCGAAAGCATCAGACGCGTGCTACTCCATAGACCACATTATTCACCACAAACTCACGTGCACAATGCCCAATATTTTGCACCAGCTTCAGTTTGGACAGGATAGACAAAGGAATTGTAGTGAGCAGCAGAACCACGCCTCACCACACTAGGCATGAAAATGAAACCGCCATAGTAACACGTCATCATGACACAGAGTCTTGACTGGAGCAAGCAACCTCATATTGCCTACCCATGCCGGCTCCTTATCGCCATTCTGTTGTTGCATGCAGGCAATCAATGTCTCGAGCTCGCCTGCCCAGACTCTGTCATGTACCTCAACAGTGCTGCAGAAATGGTGGCAGGACTTCAAGCTGCTCTACACCAAGGTGTATCACAACCTTCAAGCGGAGTCAGCGGCCATGCGCAATTTCTGTGGATGCATGCAGCGCGTGTTGGAGATCAACCGGGACATGTCAAAGACGTGGTGGGCAGCCTGCAACTCGTAAGTGCAACAGGGTGGCAGTTGAGGATCAGGGCTGTGATGGCCGTACGAGCCAGCAACAAGTAATGACAGAAGTTTGGGCTGTGAGTCACTACCTAGTGTATGAGAGCCTTGGAAGAGATCACATGCCATATCAGTGCATGCATCCCTGTGCGGTGGCAGGGCTTACCGCACATGCAAACTGACATGCCAACTTCCCGCTAGCAAAAACAATCAGATCAGATTCGCAACATCAAATGCAGCATCAAAAGCAGCAACAAAGGCACACTCAATGTGCGACGAAACGGACTCATGATGCCCGGTTTTCTCCTGAGACCTTGAGGCCCAGCTGCTCTTCCGTGACAGCTTCAATGGATGTTGCTTGTTTGGTAATGAAATTCTGAAAGCACAGGTTGACATGACAGATGCAGATGAGGCTTGCTCGGACCTTGGAGCTTGTTGCGTTGCACAGCAGTGTGGCGGTGTAAAGTTTGCATGTGACATGCGCGTTTGGTGATGCCCCTGCAGACTTGGTTCAATACCAAGAAAAATCAGTTCAAGCGACTTGCCGTACATCCCATTTGGCACAGCTTGCAAGTCCTGCTCCTGAGCATATCATTCAGATGAACCTCTGATTGAGCTCATATTTGGCATTCTGTGTGCAAATGCAGGCGTTCGGATCTGGACTTTGAGACCTTATCCCAGTCGTACCTGGCGACACCTTCAGCTGGTTTGCAGGAGGCATGGGGTAGACGGTTAGCGATGCAGCAAAAACAAAAGCAAAGGCAGAAGCAGAAGCAGCGGCGACAGCGGCAGGGCAGGCAGCGGCACAGCCAGCTGGACACGCAGCAGCAGCAGCAGCAGCAGCAGCAGCAGCAGCAGGGACGTTCCAAATCAAGACGTCAGCTGTTGGGCATTCGCAGTGTGGATTGGCATGCGGCTGGCAAGGTCACACCGGCCAAGAACCAGAACGGGTCGGTCACACTGAGAACAGCACGTCCAAAGATTATCAAAGGACAAGAAAGGACAGAGCATGGCCTTTGAAGGTGCTTTTCCTGCGTTCTGGGTAAAACACTGCATGCCTTCTCAACTGTGCGACTGAGTTTAACCGCTACAGCCAGCACAGGCAACAAGACCTAGTTCAGCCGCATCAGCTGTATCATGCTGTGTCGTTCCGACCCTCTGTCTGGCATACTCTGATCACAGCACGTGCCTCGACTTGCTCTTGTCCTTGGTCGGGCCCATGCAGATGTGGGGCCTGCTGGGCCTTCACCTCAACGGCCAGCGTGGAATCTGCGTACCTGATTGCGTACGGCCTCCGCGTGGACCAGGTGCCTGACCTGGCCCTGTCTACACAGGTAGGCCTAACAGCAATGCGCATACTATGTCATGCAGCAATCGCATGTGAGAGCAGCTCAGTACCTGCTCAATTACTCACACCTGCTCAAAGTTACGACGTCATACAGGAAGTGCATTGAACAGACACATCCTCGGTTGTGCTCGAACTCTATTCGTAGACAGACGGTGCTGTTCCCAGCTTCAACGGGACCTGGTGGCACATGATCTCTGTAGTGGATCATACATGACATTTGTGTTGTTGCGTGTAAACAGCAACTGGTGGATTGTGCTACGGATGGCAAGGGCTACGGAGGCCTGGGTTGCATCAGCGGGGCGCTGGACGGCGCGTTTGCCTACATGACGGACCACAACGTGTCGTTGTCCAGCGACTACCCGTTCATAGCAAGGGACGGTGAGTGGGGAGCGAGTTTGAAAGTCAGGGACGCAACACCCTGGGGCACGTGCACACAGGCGCACCGCATCAGACGGCGACAAGGGACAAGCGCGGCAATTGTTGGAATGCACTGCGTCCTGTGACCGGCACGGGAAGGACAAGACTCTCAAACAGCGGTCACATCTGTTTTTGCTCGCAGGTGTTTGCCGGGACGCTGAGCAGAACGGTCTGCACCTCAGACTGCGAGGGCCGCAAGGTTTGGTCCCGCCTCTGAGCCAGACCGCGCTCATGGACGCAGTCATGCGGCAACCTGTTGTGGTCTACATCACAGCCACTCAAGCGTTCTTCGAGTACAAAGGCGGTACCTTCACTGAGAGTGCCACCGACGCGATCAACCACGCGGTGGTAAGTGCTGTGCCGCAGGAAAAGATGGCATAAGTCATGTTCAAGAGTGGTTGACAGTGCAGGCAACACCGCGGCCACATGAGCAATGCACAACCAGTCGGCAGTCATCCCAAGCTAGGATAAGCTACGGTTGAGTGTAACGACGACGAGTGGCAAGTGTGACTTCTTGAAAGCTAGCTGCTGCAAGCGTTGCAAGGATTATATCAAGTCTCTTTTCCACTGCTCTTCTGCGGCCTGTCGTCATCACCAAGTCACCACTCCCGGGATTCTCTTTCATTCCTCACGTACAGATTCAGTATCAAACAGTATTTTACAAGTTCTGCTGTCTTCTTGTGTGCAGCTCATCACTGGGTTCAAGTATGACACTGACTCTGGCACTGGGTACTGGATGTGCAAGAACAGCTGGGGCACGGACTGGGGCCAGCAAGGCTTCGGGCAGCTGCTCATGACAGGCGACGGACGTGGTCTCAGCAACATGCAGGAGTGGTAAGGGTCATAACGGGAAACAGAGGGTAATTTAGCCAGAGCTGGGACATGATTGCCGTTTAATGCGTACCATGACGCAGATGTCATAACGCTAGTCAACCTGAATTCCCTTGGGGATTGGGCTGCCATAATCCCCATAAGGTCCGGAGGAGCTGAAGCAGAAGCTAGCAGTCTTGGAGCACAAAATTACAAGGAAAGGAGAGCAATGTGGTTGCCCCAGGACGACAGTGCGTTGACGGTGGTCAAGTTCCCACGTTTAAGTGGTTGATTCCATGTTGCTCTTTGCACTGGGTGTGTCGGTTCACAAATATCAACTCACTGACTGTGTCTGTCTTGTCACTTGTCACAGGATGTTCTACCCGCCCTTGAGCTTTACAGCGCCACTGAGACCAGGGAACCAACCCACAAATCAACTGAATAGATTCAGCCCACCACCAGTCAGCCTGCCACCTGTCAGCCCACCGCCAGCCAGCCAGCCGTCAGTCAGCCCGCCAGCGGTCAACCCACCACCAGTCAACCCACAACCAGTCAGCCCGCCAGCGGTCAACCCACCACCAGTCAACCCACAACCAGTCAGCCCGCCAGCGGTCAACCCACCACCAGTCAACCCACAACCAGTCAGCCCGCCAGCGGTCAACCCACCACCAGTCAACCCACAACCAGTCAGCCCGCCAGCGGTCAACCCACCACCAGTCAACCCACAACCAGTCAGCCCGCCAGCGGTCAACCCACCACCAGTCAACCCACAACCAGTCAGCCCGCCAGCGGTCAACCCACCACCAGTCAACCAACAACCAGTCAGCCCGCCGCCCATCCCACCATGGCCCCTTGGCTTCCCTCCGGCTGATGGTTCACAACACGACATACCTGGGATTAGTAACTCACAAACAGTCAATGGGAGCACGACCCCCAGTCCCGTGCTTCCCAAGCTAAGTGGCAAATGCAAGCCCCTCAGCCCCAAAGCCCCTGAGCCCGCATACCCAAGATGGCGCCGGCACACACCCCCCAGCCCTTCAAAGCCGTCCGTGGCCTACCCGCCACCACGGTTGAAGCACACACAGCCACTCCACCCGCCTAGTTATCCACCCCAGGTTATGCCTACACGTCTTGGTTCCTGCTCGGGCGGGACCGTGTCACCCAGGCAGAGCTGTTCATTCCCCCAGACCACTGAACCTAACCCGCCCGCCAGAACGACCAACACACCCAGGACCCCCACTACACCGTTGACCAACTGAACATCGACAGCAGCAGGATGATGGCACCAATAAGAAACCTCAAGATAATTGCGCGCGCACAGGTCTTGCTCTTAGAGCCTACATCGCGTGTTGCCCAAAACATGCATGAGCGCACAGAATGCACACAGCAGTCCGAGCCTGCCTGAATTCTTGCATGCCCATTCTTCCATCGGGGTCCTGTGATCAATGTTAGAATGTACTGCTTATTAGCTGGGTCCTCTGCAGCATAAGGCGTCAGTTGTGTGAATGCCAGGAGCCTGGTGGACAGTGTAGATATGCAGTCAGCACTTACCACAGGGCAGCACAATGAGGGTTGGCAGGATGAGGGTTGGCAGAATGAGGGTTGCTGGAGGAATTTTGCACCGGTGGACCTACAGCATGGATGTGGGTCTGTCATTATTTCTGCTCAAGAAGCATGTTTTAAGGATGTCACACTCAAACTCTATCTATTGCTGCATACCACTGATTTCACACTGCTTCGTACCACTTCTTTATTGCCATTGCTTTTCACCACTAATGGTGCTTAGTGGCCAGTGCTGAGCAAGGCATAACTTATTGCGAGCTTTTCTCGCCTGCAACCTAACTTGGTCCGCCAGCACAATAGTGCCTGGTCTGGGCTGAACGTTGTGCAGCACACGGCAGCACCTGCAATTTCTGGCAATTCCCTAGGTCTACTGTGTTTGCTTCCCGCACATGCCACCATTTCCTTTCAGTCTTGAAACCTCGGCTCATAACCATTCCACATCGATTGCTTTTGAAGCCGACACCTGCAGGATGTACTGATGCTGCCTGCCCTGTGTGCGGCACCTGATTGCATATTCAAGCTTTTGTACTGCCCTATTGCTGTGACTTTCTTGCCTTTGAATATGCGTTGCTGTCTGGCTTACCATCAATTCAAGTTTTCCGCGATCAATGTAATGTCGGTCATGCAAATCACAGCGGTATGCACATGGGTGTGTATGGGCACCTGGCAACCTGACCAGCTGCTCTCTCGTAGGCAGCCACAGGACACTTGTGCAGTATGCAATCTGTCGTACCAGACGCGACTTACAGGCCGGGGTCTGTAGGAATTGGCACAGCGCAGGGCCAATCATACAGCCACCCCTCATGAACAACATGCAGAAGCCCTGACACAGCGCAGAGCCAAGCATGCAGCCATCCCGCATGCGCAGCATACAGTGGCAGTGACACAGCACAGGGCCAAGCATGCAGCCATCCCACATGCGCAGCATACATTGCCCTGACTGCTTCTTGTGTTGTCTCTTGTATCATCGACTAGCCGACTGCTTGGCATGCTTTTGTAACAAGATAAGGCGGGCTTCGCACAGTGGTTTTGTCAACCACCATTACTAGTTTTGAAAGCAACCACAGCCCAGCTTTGGCCAAAGGACCGGCAGACAGATGGTCAGACGGAACGTGCAAATCGTACAAATGAAGTCATGCTGCGTTCGTGTGTTTCTCCGCACCATGATGACTGGGATCAACATTTGGTGGTTGTAGAGTTCTCGCGTACAACAACTCTATTCAAGCCAGTACATGCTACACGCCACTTTACCTCAATTATGGACGTCATCCTGAAACGCCCTTTGATATTCAAGGTTCCACAGTCGTTCCACCCAAAGACAAGGATGCAGCCGCCTTCGTTGAGCGCGTCGCCAAAGATTTGTCAGCGGCCAAGCACAACATTGCACGTGCTCGAGCACGGCAGGCTAAGGCTGCTGATACCAAACGCAGAGACCACAAGTTCCGTGTGGGAGACAAAGTGATTTTATCGCAAAAGTTTGCGGAAACGCAACGCACGAAGTCTGGGCCCTTTTGAGATCCTGGAAGTCGTCGGACAGATCGCGTTGCCGCCTTGAGCTATCGGCTCGCTGGACTTCACTTAATGCGTCCTACCTGACGCCGTTATCCTGTCCTTAGTGCGTCCTACCTCACGCCGTGGAAAGATGGTTCACATCAGTTTCCGGAGCATGAACCACCACCACCCAATCCTGATTTGATAAACGGGGAAGAACCTTACGAGTTGGAAGCATTCCGCAACCGTCGCTGGTTCGAGGCTACCGGCAGTACCATGAGAAGTGGGCCGGCCATAGCGCAGAATCCAACGAGTGGTGCTTTATCAATGACTTGGCTGATTATTTGAATCGCGCTACTCTGACAAGACTGGTGCGTGAGTACCGAGAGCGACGCTATCTACCGCAAGCGTTTGCTGACTCGTCGTTAGTTGTACATGAGTTCTACGTACCTGCTAGTTGCACATACCCTTTGAGGGCAAAGTTTCTGTGGGCAGGGAAGAATTGTAGCAGCGTCCTCTGGACAAACCTTGGAAATCGACGATTGGCGTCATGAGCTATCGCTTTGCGTCAGATGCATGCCACAACTGCTTGATGCATTATGTTGAAGCCGATGAGGTCAGGAAAGGGTGCCGCCTCCTAGTTGGGTTCCCCCAGGCTGGGATTCAGTTGGGGCGAGCCCACGGGAGGATGGGAGTTCACAGTCTCATGAAGGACTATATCCAAGCGGGCACGGCTTCGCTCATGCAGGCCCTTCACGACAAAAGGTATATGGGCACCACCACCAGGGCACAGATGACCATGCAGCAGAAGAAATGAAAGGATGTGCCTATGGCCGACGCCCTGATGGCGTGGCACCAGAGCATGGCCCTACGGCAGCTTTGCGTCCTGCAACAATGCGGTCTTGTCCTCAAGGGCACGACAGAGGACGGATTCACGGTTGGCGAGAAGCATGAGGAACAGGAAGGGTTGTGGAGTGCCATGTCGGCATGCATAGGTACCCACATGGCTGATGACCAGCGCTGGCTGGACAGGTGGCGGAGCATATGGGCACCTTTCTCGACATTGGGATCAGCCCCAACGACTTAATCAACCCGGCTGGTACTCATATCATGGACAAGCAAAGTTTCGCAAAAGCCCACATGGGCAGGACCAAGGGGCGACACCGGACGGCGCTAAAACGCCTGACCCTGGCGTTGCACGCTAGCAAAGGATACATGCAGGCCAAGGAAGCTGCCGACCTGGCGAAGGGCATAGATGTGCCCGAGCACATGAGGGAACTCCCAAAGCCAGCGGCACCGAATCGCATCACAGCTGCATGTGCCCAAGAGAAGCGAATGCGTCAGAGCACATGCGACCCACGCTTGGCAATAGCATGTCTATGAGTGATCCGTTCTGGACATACTGTGCATGGCACTAGGATCAGGCGAGACATGCACAACAATACAGTAAGAGCAACCTTCGGCAAGTTCAATGGCATTGACTATTGCATGAATCAAGCGCATGCTGTTAATACCTCTGTCGCAGCCCAGTGGGGATTCTAGCCCCACGGACGCGTTCAAAGGCCAGGTGTATGTCTTAAGACAGGGAGGATGCGACCATTGTAGCCTGGCAACCTGGAAACCTGCGCATTGTAAAGTGCACGCGCACGTGGGGGGGCCTGGGTGTGCGGTCAGAGTTGGGTGCAATAAAATCACTCGCCTTCGGGAGTGGTCCAATTGTGGACACTGCATGCAATTTTCCAAGTCCCTGCAGTGGTCGTAACCGCGAAACGGCCAATGGAATCTTGAAATGAAGTCCGCATCAATGCATTAAAATCAAAGCAAATAAGCCAGAGATATCGCAGACCGTCTATTGTGCTAGTGGTTATAGTGCTAGTGGTTACAGTGCGTGGTTAATGGCAGCCGGCGATGCATCACTGATGAACCTCTGCAACACCAAAAAACCTTGACAGTCATAAGCCAGATGTCGCGGCACCGACAC
The DNA here is from genome assembly GCA_004335635.1 of Chloromonas sp. AAM2. Taxonomy (NCBI): domain Eukaryota; kingdom Viridiplantae; phylum Chlorophyta; class Chlorophyceae; order Chlamydomonadales; family Chlamydomonadaceae; genus Chloromonas; species Chloromonas sp. AAM2. Next base: position 24,729 of record QAXH01005167.1, read on the forward strand.
GGCAATGAAGGCGACCGAGGAGGCCGTTTTATCCGGAGGTTGTGGCCTGGCTTGGTGGTGTTCTGCCTAGTATTGTTCAGCGCGGCGACTGCGGCTCAGGCAAGTTGTGTTGGGCCGGTGAGCTGGTGCTTTGTCCGGCACTGTCTGTGGTTTGTGGCGGGGCTGCCAAAGCCCTGGCTTTAGAACTCCTGTTCCAAGCCGAACGTTCCAACGTTTGTTCCGACATGCCAGCATGGTGGGCAGCACCATCTTGCGTCGGACAAAATGCATTTTTGCTTACAATTCTTTAACCTGCAGAGATGTCCTACACTTCATGAACTGGCAGTGTGCAGACAGCATGCAAAATCCGGTGGCCGCCAGTATGCAGCTACATAATTTGGCTGAAAAAAAGCCAATTCAGGGCAGCATGTGCATACCGCATGAGCTCTGCGTGATCAGCATTCACAGCATGAACTGAAGAAACCCAGTCAGCTAATGTAGTTCAACAGAACAAACCAGTAAAACATGGTGGTGGCGAGGCAACGTGCAATGTGCGTGCTCCGCAGCCACTGTATATTCTCAGACGGTCTGGGAAGAGCAGCAATTTATTTTGGGGAAATGAGCAGCTGCCCTTCGCCCAAGCCCTTTGAGGGACACCTGTGCCATGCACACAATTGATGTTTTCAAGTATCGCCTGTTTTCCCATTTGCACACAACTCAGGCACAAGCAGGAGCAGCAGCAGTTGGGGAACTTGGGGCACAGAAGCACTGCATACCGTTCATTTTGCTTGGCTTCTCATTTTCCTTTTACTTTCCCGTTGATATTCACTTTCTTGGTGTTGAACGGTTCGTGCTTCTAATCCATTCATTTTCTCCTTGTTCCTGAACAGTACGTAAGCCCAATGTCAGTTGCCAGTGACCCGGACGGTAGGCATGCATGAGTGCTGCAGGAAGCTGCCGCTGAGCCGCCTAGTGGGGCTCTGCCAGTAGGGAGCGAACCCATAGACTGCACTGCTGTGAGGGACTACCCCAAGGAGCAGCGCTGTGAGCTAGCTCGCACCTGTAACTCAGGTGAGGCTCAGATCACGCGAAATCAAGCAGAGGCTCTCACTGAGCGTGGTTAGCTGAAGGCTCACACTGAGCTAAGGGCAGGGGTCGCGTCACTAAGGGCGGATGCTCCGAGGGGCAGGACAGAGCGCAAAGCGTGGTCAGCCGTGTGCAAATTCTCTTTCACCGCTCTGTCACAGTCCTCTGCCACAGGGCGGTACTGTCACAGTCCTGCCACAGGGCGGTACTGTCACAGTCCTGCCGCAGGGCGGTACTGTCACAGTCCTGCCGCAGGGCGGCACTGTCACAATTCTGTCTCTGGGCTTTTGCTTGCCTATGAGGCTCTGACGGGAAGTAAGGGATATGCTGATGTCAACGCAGCAAGCATGCAACCACGCCAGCACAGAGCTCCCTCATATGGTGTGTAGGCAGGTGACGTGAACCTCTACTATGCAGGGTAGCCTTAAGTACCAGGCCTGAGCACACTTGTTCAACACGCATACAGGGCTCTGCACACCTCACATGCTGCTGCTGCTGCCGATGTGAAGGCTGCAACGCATGTCGGGCATGGGAGCATAGCAAGACACATGCTTTTCTTGGCCTGTCCATGCATCAACCAGGTGTTGATGCACATCAGCCACGCGTGCTGTCTTCTGGCCTACCCATGCATCTGCTGCATGCTCCCATGCCCTCGTCAGCTGCACACTTGTCATCCATGCACATGACGCTGCAGAAAGCCGTATCCCATGGACCGAGTTCTATCATTGCTACGTGGAGCCACGTGGGGGTGTGGCAGTCGGTTTCTTTCTGGTGGGTAGCTTTCGTCTTGGCATCCATACATGGGCCATAGCTCTGCTGTTGTTGAGACTCAGCTGCTCTTCCACCTGCCTCATAGCTGCCAGTTACACTTTTTTACACGCATCCAACTGCTAGCTGCTGACCAACAACTCACTTGGCCAAGTCAGAATCACTACAAACGCGCATCACATGGACTGGCATGTTTTCCCTTGGCAACGACTTGTTGGAGCAATGCCTGTCCCATGCGATCCCTCCAGACAGCACACTCTGGAAAATTGCATCACTTGCAATATGGCATGTATCCTGGCCCCTGACCTACGCTCCCTCGCGTACTGTGTTTTGCAATAAATCTTGAAATAAAATGCCACCTCTTTACCAGATTCACATCAGTCCTGTTCACGTTCTGCCCAGTTGAGTGTAAAGCTGTACATTTGTGCCTTCAGGCCGCCATGGTGCTGATCGCCTTGCCCCTGATCCTGCTGATGCTGCTGGACGCCGCGGACCTGTTCTTCGGGCCCAACTGCGCCATGATCGCACAGCTCACAAACATGCGTCCACGTGTGGCAGGAGGTGAGGCGGGCACATGCACGGTTTCACAACACTATGAAGTTTTGTTGGGCATGTAGCAGCAAGTGCCCGAGGCTACAGTGGCCATGTACATGGGTTTATGTTCAACTGTTCAGGGCGCAGTATTGTGAAGAACAAATGGAAGATGCACATACATGTCATACATCGTACCTGTCCAGGGCGCACTGAGTACTAACAAGGACAAGCAGAAAGTTGAACATTGAAGCGATTGTGTTTTCCTGGAGTTTAGGGCATGGTGGTAAGTCGCTGATGATGCATTGAGCACGTGCAGGTAGTTATGTGAGGGATTGGAGTGTAATGAGATCATCAAAGCGCACTACACAAGACGCACGGCCACATATATCATAGCAATGCAATCCTAGCAGGATCATACCAAGGCACGGCAAGCAAGTCAACATTCTGCGTACCTGAACGGTGTCGATTGGGAGACAGTATCCAGTAGCAATGCTGCTGCTGTTCATCAACAGATTTGAACACGAGTCACTCTGAAGAAACACACGTATCATGGTTTGATAGCGCTCACCGGTTGCTGGCCAGTGGTGGTGTGTGTGCAGTGACGCTGCTGGCTGTCGGCAACTGCGCCCCCGACTTGTCCGCCAGCATTGTGGCGCTAAGCACAGGGCAGGTGGCACTGTCACTGGGCGCTATAGTTGGTGAGTCATTTGGTGGCGTTCAATTGCTGAAGGCTAGCTGTGCTACACACAGACAGGCTGCAGCTTCTGGCTGTTTCCAAAGCCTCAATAGGTGGGATCAATGCTGGCTGCTGGAAGCAATGTGGCCGTGCAACGGCCAAAGGCTAGCTGCAACGAACCAGCGAACAGGTAGCTTGTGTTTGTTTTTTCTGGAACAGCCTGGCGCTCAATGTAGAATGCAGAAGCATCATAGCGCACGCAGAGGTTGCTGACAAAGTGAGTTATGATGTCAGGACAGTCACTGAGTGTGACACATGGATGGAGAAGAAACATTTTAATGCAATGCATAATACATGTAACTATTCGTGCAAGCAACGTCAAAAGTCACAGAGGTTTTTGCACGACGTCATTTGTAGCATTCAGATAAGCTATTAGAAGGCTGCACGCGAAAAGAAATGGCAGGCCTCGGAATGGCTACTGGTACAGGGTTCCCCTGAACTGGCCAGGCCTGATTTCCAATCTTCAATCAAAAGGGTTTCCAATCTAAGGGTTGATGAGTAGCTGACCATCCCACCGCCACCTGTTTGGCTGGCCCTCGCCTGCATTGATCTCGTACTTGTCATAAGAAACTGACACTCTACGAGCTGCGGGCTCTATGAGAGCCAAAGTTACTCACCCGAAAGGACGGCTGCTAGTACAGCGCTCCTTTTGACTGCCCAATAACATGATGTGCTGCCCTGGTGTGTGTTGCAGGCGCTGCCATGTTCGTTCAGACCGTGGTTCTGGGCCAGGTTATCCTGGTGGCCGGGTCCGCGCCTTGCGGAGGCACCATGTTTAGGATTATAGTGATCTACCTGGTGGCGGCTGTGGTGCTGCTGGGATTCGTGGCAGGCGGCTCGGTGAGTTGATTATTGGCAAGCATGGGTGCATGAGGCAAGCATGGGTGCATGAGGCAAGCATGGGTGCATGAGGCAAG
>QAXH01005171.1:5026-16011 GCA_004335635.1 Chloromonas sp. AAM2
TGAGCAGGGGCCACATGGAGCTGCATGGGAACACATGAGCAGGGGCCACATGGAGCTGAATGGGAACACATGAGCAGGGGCCACATGGAGCTGCATGGGAATACATGAGCAGGGGCCACATGGAGCTGCATGGGAACACATGAGCAGGGGCCACATGGAGCTGCATGGGAACACATGAGCAGGGCACACACGGAGCTGCATGGGAACACATGAGCAGGCATGACATGCATGGCATGAGGCGCAGTGGCCAGGTGAACGCCTGTGCACCCACAACGGCAGTTCGTGGAGATACAGCGCTCTGAGTTGTGGGAATGCTGGCTGTGGTGTCGGGCAGCTCGGCATAGTAAAACAGCAGCACCCGACCTCATCCCGTTTGACCCCCTCCTGACATACTCTGTCACTAAGCAGCCCCAATAACCGAAGTCAGCTAAACTACCCGAGCCGCCCTGGTGTGCTCCGTCACTAAGTCTTCCTCAACCTCCACATACCGCGCAGAAGACCTTGTACAGAGGCACAGAGGCGTACGCAAACCCAATCATGGCGATTGCAGCGGCCGCCTGCAACAGTAACGACCGTTGTTTCATCGTCATCAGTACTGCCCCTGGCATCTCCAGGCTCCAGGTGCAGGTGTGACCAACTACACAGCTGCAGCTGCATGGCCAAGGCGCACTAAACGACTGCGGGTTGAACATAGTGTGAGTGTGGTGTGACTATGACAGCAAGGCGGAGAACGCTCACCCCATACATGCCTAGTTCCGCCGCTGTGGCTTTGGGCTTGGGCTCTGGTTCTGATGAGAAGCAACGCCAGCCCATGGGTGCAGCTGCCCAGGCTTGCACGGCCTGGTGGTGTTGACAGGCTCTGCTGGGTGCATGGCTCGCGCGGGCTGTTGCCACGCCTGATCGCCAAGGATGTGAAGAAAACATCGTAACAAAGCTGGCGGGAAGATGGGATCTAGCTGTAGGTGAGCTTCCATGTGCCAGATGGGAGATGGGTGTGGTGTGTGTATGCAGGCAGCGGTTGGAGGAGGACGCTGTGAATAAGCTGAAGCCCTCGGCATGCTGTTGGGCATGAGGCTGGGTGCATGTTCTAAAAGTTGCTGGAAATGGCCAGGTGTACGTGGTGGGCGCTGCGCCACTGATGCCGGGAGCGCCAGCACGGCTGAGACATGCCTTCGAGATTGATGAGGTTATCGAGGTTTGGAGGGTCGGCTGGTCAAGTATTCCGCACAAGCGCTTTGCGGCATGTGAGAATCGCTGCATCATGCGAGGTGTCGTGGCCGGTGTTCAGGGTGTCGTTGATGGAATGAATATGCAAGCCTGACAGATGGCATGCTCTAACACTGCAACAAATTATTGTCTTGGTTGAACGGCCCAGGTTTACGCGACATGAGACGTCTCTAACCGCAAAACCGCCACACGCAATTGTTTGGGCGATTATTTGCACTTGGAGCTTCGGCACAATACTCCTTGTACTGTCCCGATTCCGTAGTAGCTGGCCAGGATGAATCTTGCAGCAGAGGGCCGGGTTATGGGCCATGCCAGGCACCAGCGGAGTGTGCCCGCTCGCTGCCAGATGGCATCCCCTGCCATGGTACCCACACAACTTATTCAGCCGTCTCTGCCTGCCGCGTGCCCAATGCGAAGCCTTAAGGTGGGGTTTGATGAGATTGGGATCTTGTGTGGCAGGTGTTGGATGTGACGATTGGGCTAGCCTGGTTATCGACTAGTCATGCCATGAGTTCGTGTTGCTCACCTACTTGTTGCCATCCCACAGGTGTCCAACAGCCGCCGGCGAACAGCAACCATCTTGGCTGTAGCAGCACCGGAGAAGGTTTCCTACCACCAGTGGTATCAGCCATCGGGCAAGGGTCTGGGCTTCTACACTGGCGATGATGGTTACTTGTACGTAGACAACTTGCGAGTTGAGGACATTCGCCAGCAGGTTGATGAGAGTCCGTTCTACTTGTATTCCAAGGCCCGCATCACCGCCAACTACAATGCGTACAAGAAGGCGCTTGAGGGCCTGGACTCTATCATCGGCTACGCCGTCAAGGCCAACAACAACTTTCTCATCATGAAGCACTTGCAAAAGCTGGGCAGTGGCGCAGTGCTGGTGTCTGGAAACGAGCTGAAGCTCGCGACGGCTGCTGGCTTTGACCCAACAAGGCAGGTAGCATGCATGCTGCAGTGAAAGCCCGTGCATGCACAGGACCAGTCAGGTTTAGATTGCATGATTGCAGAGGGTCAGTTTGTGGCCATCCAATGGAACTCGCATCGGTATCCAAATGACTTGCAGTGGGTGTCACATGCACCACATGTCAGAGTCCATTTGGCCATGCATGTATCAGTGTGTCAAAGCCCACAGTGCATGCAGATACTTGTGTGTCAATCTATCACCTGAATAACATCACTGAATGTCGATCTCTGGATGATCAGAATAGCCTGCAGAGCTCATGTCTTATAAGGTTCAAACCCAAGCCACAGAGGCTCCCACACACATGCCTCCCTCGCTGTTCCCAATCCCCTGCAGAGCCTGCATACTGCAACCAACACACCTGCACACACCACCAGCAATCACGCACTATCTGCCCACATGACCATCCATGTCAAGCTCCCCTTGGAGCTTGAGCTGCTCCATCCTCTGTGTCTGTATACTGGATTAACACACCTGCACTCTGATATCACTACAAGCCATGTAGTGAATGATAACACAGCACTGTGATAGTACTGACAATGCCATGAGATTCTTCCGCAGGACCATTTTCAACGGCAATGGCAAGCTGCCCTGGGAGCTCGAGCTGGCTGTCAGCCTGGGCGTGCTCATCAACGTGGACTCTGAGTTTGACTTCGCCAACATCAAGGCAGCTGCCCAGAAACTGAACAAAACCGCCAAGGTGCTCCTGCGCATCAACCCAGACGTCGACCCGGAGGTGAGGCACTGGGCAGCTTCAGTAACTGTCGGGCACCAGTACTTGCTATGGGTTACTCGCTTTGGTCAACCTGGAGTTAGAGCAGAGCGCGCTCCACAAGAAGATTGAGGGATGAAGGGGAGACTAAAGCGACTAACAGGTTAACTTTTTCAAGACAGTGATATCGGTATTGATTTGGCATACATGTGTTGGATGCATGGAAACGGGCAAACAGGTGTTGGTGAACAGGTAACAGCGTAACGGGTGATGGGTATATGTTTTAGCGCACTGGAGTTCTGCAAGGGTTTCACATGCAGTGCGTGCACACGCATGCGCACAGGTGCACGCGTACGTATCCACAGGGCTGGCCTCGTCCAAGTTTGGCATTCGCAACACACACCTTCAGGTGGGGCCTAAGCATGAAGCAGTTGCATGGGTGGTGAAGCATAAACTGCATGTGTGTGCATGGGTGGTGAAGCATGAACTGCATGTGTGCGCATGGGAGGTGAAGCATGAACTGCATGTGTGCGCATGGTGTGGGTCACATGGAATGCATGCCGCTACATGCCGCTGCTTCTCACTGTGCTTTATGGTTCAAGCAGCAGTTCCTGCCCATGCTTCAACAGCTTGTCAAGCAGCAGCACATGCCCATTGGCCATCTGCCGATGCACATGATGTACGCTTGTAGCAACACATGCCCATTCGCCATGTACGCTTGCGCAGTCATTCGCATGATGTTGTAGCACGCCACATACATGACAGCTCACTGCATGTGATCTCAATAGTGCACATGGAATGGCTTGTCTAGTCACGCACACGGTATGTGTCTAGCCAGCCTCTGCATGGAATCTCTTAGTGTGCATGTCACTCTGCTTCATGGCTGGTTGATGAACCCACATCACTCACCTGACAATATCTGATCACCAATGATCGACACACACCGAGTACCTGACAGCCACTCATCTTGCACACCACATGGTGTGTGTCTAGCCAGCCTCTGCATGGAATCTCTTAGTGCGCATGTCACTCTGCTTCATGGCTGGTTGATGAACCCACATCACTCACCTGACAATATCTGATCATCAATGATCGACACACACCGAGTACCTGACAGCCTCATTTGTGCATGTGAGCATGTATGCATGGACAGGCCATGTCATGCATTTGTTGGCATGCATTGCATTGGGTGATGTGACTGCATGAGTTGTGTGCATGCCACTATCAGACAATCACATACATGACCAAATGTGTGCCTATTCTGTATAAGACTGAGAGTTCTAGAGCACAACACTGCCATGCACATGGTGTGAAGCATCCCATTCTTTTGCGGCTGGTTGATGAACCCACATCACTCACCTGACAATATCTGATCACCAATGATCGACACACACCGAGTACCTGACAGCCACTCATCTTGCACACCATGAGTTCTGTGGAGTTTATTTCCTCCCATATCATGCGCTCAGCACCGCCCAGTACTGTCCGGTAACACTGCACGGATACTGTTGAGTTCTCGCTGTTGTGGTCTCCGTCTGTAAGTAGTTGTTGAATGTGTTCTATGTTGTCCTATGTTGCAGTGGTTCCTGGATGAAATCCGCAAGGAGCCTCTGGTGCAGCTGGTGGGAGTGCACTCACACCTGGGTTCAACCATCAAGAAGGTCAACATCTTCAAGTGCGTGACAGGGGCCGAGGGAGTCAAGGGAGGGGGCTACAGAGTTACCGGGAGTTCAGGGAGGGGCCGGCTGTCAGGGTCAGGTAGCAAAGGGTTGCAAAAACAGCTGGCGGATGACAAACAGGCATGCACATGATCCGCAGAGGCGGAAGGCAAGAGACTGAAGATGGGAGATGGCGACAGATGGCGATGGGAGGAAGCAGGAGCTCTTTGTCTCTGGTGATCATGTCCAACTTGTTCCAATGTGTCCACATGCACTTCTGACATGTGCCCATGCCCCCAGGCTGGGATGTGGCCGAGATCATGTGTGACATGTGCCCATGCCTCCAGGCTGGGATGTGGCCGAGATCATGTGTGACATGTGCCCATGCCCCCATGCAGGGACGCTGCCGTGATCATGTCTGACATGTGCCCATGTCCCATGCAGGGACGCTGCCGTGATCATGTGCGAGTTCATCAACCGCATCAACGCCGAGGGGTTCAAGCTGCAGTACTTGAACATCGGAGGAGGCCTGGGCATCGACTACGAACACGAGTGAGTGGGCCAGGCTCTCGACATCTACATTTACCTACAGCAGGAACAACATTCGAAAGGAAGCCGTCAACAGAGATACCCTGAGCAAGAACGAAGAAACAGAAAGGCAACCGAGCACAGGTTGCAAGGCAGGAGCAGCAGAAGCACAGGCTCTTCCAGGCTGCATATGTGCGTTCAGTGGCCGTTCACTGTTAACCTGGCTTTCATAGGCCTGCTCGTGTGGTATCACATGGTAATAATTTCTACATATTTTGATTGTGATGCACAAACATACTATGGTTGTGTTGTTGTGTTGTGTAAAGGCCACAGGTTGACACCACTAGTCTGGTCTGTGTGTGCCGCTGTGCAGCCCCTCCGTGACCCTGCCCAGCCCCACCGACCTGATCAACACCGTGCGCTCAATCGTCAAGGAACAGGGTCTCACTCTGGTCATTGAGCCGGGGAGGTCCATGGTGGCGACGAGCTGTGCACTGGTCAACACAGTCACAGGTGTGTGAGAGGGTGTGTGAGGGGGTGTGAGAGTGTGAGTGTGAGGGTGTGTGAGAGTGGTGTAAGGACTGTTGACCTGGAAAGGCACACATTGGATCCAGTAGCGTTTGAGGCGTCTGTATATCCAAAAGTTGTGCTATGCCACAGAGAATGCAGTTGTATATCATATCACGAATCACACTGATGTAAATGCGTTTCAGGTGTGAAGACCAACGGCAACAAGAACTTCATTGTGGTTGACGGTTCCATGTCCGCACTCATCCGCCCCTCCCTCTACGACGCATACCAGCACATCGAGCTCACCAAGCCAAGCACTGCGCCAAAGCAGGTATAGTGCACATCAACCAGTCTGGGCACCATCGTTTATGTCTGATGGCTTGCCACACGTGTGGGTGGCATGTGAAAGTGTTATGCTTGACCAGTACTACACAGTAAAGTAGGTTTGAAATGCCCCACATTTGCACATTATGTCCAGCAGTGGTGACCAAGAGGTCACCTATTGTCCTTCCCCCCCTGCCCCTGCTGAGCACTCCCTCCCCGGACTGAAGGCCATGTAAACAACAACAGCAACCACAACGTGGTCCAGCACTACCTGTGCACATCAGAGCACAAAACTGCCATGCACATGGTGTGAAGCATCCCATTCTTTTGCGGCTGGTTGATGAACCAACATCACTCACCTGACAATATCTGATCATCAATGATCGACACACATCGAGTACCTGACAGCCGTTGCATGCACCGCACCCGCTACCCATGTCATACTCCATGTTTGGTATCCATGCTGCATGTCAGTGCTTGCGTGCACTACGCTCACATGCATAGCACGCTGGTAACATGAGCAGGATCTGGGACTGTTAAGGCACATGCATTCATTGCGTATGCCACGCACGCACGCACGCACATGCACCATCAGGGAGCAGTGCTTGGTGGGATAGTAGTGTTTCTACCCCTCGTGCGCATGTCAGTCAAGCAGGTACAAACAAGGCCATTACGTGCTCTGCCTTAACCCACCTGCTATCGTACGTGTGAAGCGATGCGCAAAGGGGTCAAACTTGTAAATGTCGTGTAACGATGACGATGCTGAAGGCATGCACAAAGCAAATTTTCCGCCACATCACGTGTTCCGACCCTATCATGTGCTTTGCCCCGTCATGTGTAGGTGTATGACATCGTGGGTCCTGTGTGTGAGAGCGCCGACTTCCTGGGCAAGGACCGCAACCTGAACACACCTAGTGAGTGCCTAGTGCCTGATAGTGGAGTGAGTGATAACGGAGTGAGTGGATGCAGGTGGATATCCCACATGCCAGATATGATGCCACCTGCCATGATAACCAGGCAGGTGTACTGAAGCTAACTCGAGCCAGTGAGTGGCACAGGCAGTGCGGGGCACACGAGGCAGCCATGATGACCGATCTACTCAGGTGTAAGGAAGTACATGGAAGCAGTGATGGAAGGCACAGAAGCTTGGTGCCGCGACGTCCCGACGCAATGCCCTAAAAATCCCCACACAAGAGATTTGATAAGTGATCATCATGACACATATATCTGCTATCGCGTATGCAACAGCGTTTCTCTGCCTGACGCCGCCTAAGTCATCCTCTCACACTGTGTGCGCAGGTGCTGGTGACGGTTTGGTTGTTCACGACGCGGGTGCCTACTGCATGGCCATGGCTTCCACATACAACCTTAAGGTGAGAGACAGATGGCGCATGACATCAGGCACGGGACAGCTTGTGGCTGAGGAGACTAGGGTACACAGCAAGGGCCACCCGGGCTGCCTCGGTGAATGCAGCTCTCAACTCTGTTGCAGCAGCCTACGAGAGCCTCATCATGCAGCATGCCGCCAATACCACATGCCTCTCTTGTTCTGACCTTGCACTGGCGGGATGCTGATCAGTCAGGCCTGAGCATTCAGTGTAATGGACGAAACGGACAATGCATGGGCTGCCCGTGCAGATGCGCCCTGGTGAGTACTGGGTCAACGAGGAGGGCGTGACCAAGCAGATCCGCCGGCCCGAGAGCCTAGACGACCACATCGGGCTGTTCAACGGCTTGCAAGGATAGAAACAAATCTTCCGCCGACTACTGTCACCTTGTTATTCAGCTGCGTTTCGTGTTCTTGCGTAGACGTAGAGGTAAGAGCAAGGGAGTTCACATGCAACAACCGCGAAGGCTATCAAGCCATGCCTGTCGCAGTGTTACTGGCGGCTGATAGCCAAACCGACTGACAAGTATCCATTGTAATGATCGTGATCCCAGAGGCTGGGGCTTTTGGTCCAGGAGTGCTGAATGCGTTCAGCTTATTCTGCTTTCGAAGCAGAGCCAAGTGGCAGTGTACAGTGTGTGGCAGCGCTCGGTGCATGTGGGCCCCCCTGATGTAATCAATATATACACAGGCTACAAGGTTCAAGCGTAGTGGTGATGGGATGTGTGGGGGCATGATGCTCAGCACACGCAGGGCCCCGCCATGCAGAGCACAGGGCATGGGCCAGTTGCAAGGGATGGTGCATCCTGAAGTGCTCAGCTGCGGCACCGTAGGTTCCCTGCTATCGTTTTCATGTTCATAAGGATGATTGGTACAGGGAATGCAGTGTTAATGATGCTGACATCTGATGGCTGGCGTGGTGCGGCAAAGGAACGTGGTGGGGCAAAGCGGGAGGTGCAGGGTTAGGGTCAGTGGCAGAGTCTGGGACGAGGCCGGGGGTGGGGCGGGGTGGGCGGGTGAAGGTGAAAGCAGCAGACTTCTCCCGGTCGCTTTTGGGGTTTTGTTTCTTGTTCTGTGGAACGCTGTATGGCCTCACCCGACTGAAGACAGAGAGATCACGCTGGAGTCACGACAAAACAAGGGTGTCACCAAACCACAATACACCCGCCTGCTCACAACAGCCTGCTGTGTGCTACGTAAGCTCACCTCGTGCATGCCTCACATACACCCATACCAATTCAAGAGGAGATACCTCGTGATGGCTTCAAGGTGCATATTCAGGATCAACTGGCAAAGGGAGATGTGGGTGACTGGCAAGAACTGGTACCAAGGCACAAAAACAAGAAGTTTGCCAGTTCTGGGACAATGGTTGTTGGCAGTATTACAGACCTACTCACGCAAACATTGTCCCAGAACTGGCAAACATCTTTTTTTTGGGTGAGGTCGGCATGATGTGAATTGCCGTCATCGTCGATGTACTAGTTGGTTCTCACGCAGTGTTTGCGTTTTGGTGCATGTGGCCCCCTTGATGTAATCTGAATATACAGGATCTGTCCGCTCATGCTGGTATGTCCTTCAATAATACGCTATACCATTGCATGTTTCTACAAGCTGCGCATCAAGCTGCGATCAGCACGCTTGCTGTGCGCATGAACGCAGACAGGTGCGATGCACGACGTGGATAATTAACGGCCAGCTTTCAGAGTGCGTCCAAGGGAAGGGTGTCAGACTGGCTGCTACTTTAGTTGCACAAAACAAACGTTCTCAGGCGCGTGACACACCGAAGGAGAAGATTGCGCAGATTCAAACTTCAGGCTGGCAATGGTTGAGCAGACCGCTTCTGTCTTATGTGACACAAGCCACAGGTACGACATCATCATTGAACTGTTTTCCTTACGGCACCAACCGACCCAACCCGCAAGGTGACCGTTGCCAACGCAACAGGCACGCAACAGCACTTGCTCCACCTGAAATCAAGGGCTGAGGCGTTAGCAATACACGCTAGACACCGCCGTCGAGCTAGCATTCGTGATCTCCCAGCCCTGGCTCGCAATGCGAGTCGCTCAACGCCAGCCGCTCCAGCCGTCCGCAACTACACAGGCCAACGCCATTAAATCGTGGGGTTTGCGAGCGACTGCTGTGCGCGGAGGGCTCTTGGCGTGTGCGGCACTCGTACTCGTCCTCGCAGGCTTGTCCGTCGCGAGTGAGTAGCGAACAACGGCTTGTTTTGATGTCCTATGAACCTAGAGTATGTATTAATTACGTTACCGGGGAGCCACGTGCACCGAGCGCGAACGATGGCAAGCCGTGCAAGGGACGAGGCTGGATACCTTCCTGACCAACAACGGAGGCACCCAGTCATTGCCTCAAGCCTGACACCTGGTTTTGCAGCCACAACTGATTGTGCAGCCACAACTGACTGTGCAGCCACAACTGACTGTGCAGCCACAACTGACTGTGCAGCCACTACTGACTGTGCAGCCACAACTGACTGTGCAGCCACTACTGACTGTGCAGCCACAACTGCGGCCCGCCCAGAGCTTGCGCAAAGGGGCCACAGGGCTCTGCTGCAATTCGGGTGAGCACCAGACGAACATTCAAACTCAAAGGCGAGCTTCAGCTACCTTTCAGCCCAGAGTGCTTCAATTCTCAGCAAAACGTTGTATTGCCTGCCTTCTTCCTTCTTGCTCAAAGTAGGCCAGGGCGGTACACATCCTGTCCCGCATCCTTTGACGGCGTCCCTGATGCAATTTACAATAATAAGCCAATTAATCGTATTCAGTGCCCAGGGTCGGTGACCAGGCCATATACAATTATACAGCCTGACTCGTGCACCTTTGCAGCGCGAGTGTTGTAAGTAGTGTATGGATGTTATTACCTGCCTCTGTTCTGGGCCTTGCTCTTTTACCCCCGTTTCAGTGGCTTTCCGTGACCTTTGAACTTTCCGCCCTGTTGCAGCCTGGCTGCCTTCTACATAATGTGTGTATATATGGATGCTCGAGCCATCTTCTGTTACAGATGTTAAGAGACAGTGACTCACGCATTTGCGACACTGCAGGTTACTAAGTCGGTTTGTAGACAACACTGCCAGCCCTGCTACGCTGCAAGGCGTGCGGCAGACTGACCCAACCCAAGTGCTGACGGCCCAGCCACAAATCCCGGCACCCCAGGTGATTGCCAGGGCACCGGTCAGTTGACACGAGATGGTGTGTCTAGCTGCAATACCGTGAGGTAAACCATATATAAATATAAAATGATCATACAAGTAAACATAATAAACACAACTATTTATATATACTTATATATAAATATATTCATTACACATAAATCATGGTAAGTGACTATGATGTCAGTTGTTCTTAGGCTCCGATCGGCTGATCGCGATGACAGCCAAATGCTGATTGTGTTTTGCTCCGCAACGTGGCTAGGGCTTTCCCATGCACATCACATGCGGAGGCCGCATTGTGGCTGTCTTGCAGGTGCCGCCAGGAGCCACAGGGCCAGTGCCAGTGGACACAGCAGCAGCGGCAGCGGTGGCTGACAGCACTGAAGATGGCAGGATGCACGTGAGAGTGACATGCATAGCCTATGGAAAAACTATATGTATGTATTTACACCAGGGAAGCCGTCAGAGGACACGGAACGGGATGGGCACCGCCCTGACCCACCCTG
>QAXH01005173.1:0-43441 GCA_004335635.1 Chloromonas sp. AAM2
GGGGGGGGAAAGGGGCGGGAGGGGCTGAGTTTTGGTGTGTGGGTTGGCTGGTGGTGACATAGACAAGGCAACAAAGTCAATCAACGTGGTGGCGTGCACGCTTTGTTGTACCAGGGTGTGTAAGGTCAAGGCAGCAACAGTGCTGAAAGCAGCACAACCATGTGCTTGGCAGGTGGCGTGCCGATGCCGGGGCGACCTTTGGGTGGTGGTTTTCCGAGACCAGGCGGAGGTGAGGGCGTTTTTAAACCTCGTTTAGCTTTCTTTGTGACTGCACATCGTACCGCTTTGTGACTGCACATCGTACCGCTTTGTGACTGCACATCGTACCGCTTTGTGACTATACATCGCTTCATTGATGGCTTTGACTGGCAAGCTGCTCAGTTACCTTGCCCCTCGCTGCCACCTTGTAACAGACACACTACTGCTGCTTTCCACAGCCAGAAAACAACATTCGTCAAGGGAATAAATATCACGCAGAGGAACATTACATTAAGGGCAACCACACCTTGACCCACTGCCAACCGTCAAGAAGTGTGAGGCTTTCTTAAGAAACACCAGCATGCCTCAAGTGCACCAGGTCACTATAACGTCCATATCGTGGAACAGCAACGTTCAAACCGTGCAAGCGTACAAGGACCATCAACGATAAGAAGTCCAACTGTAAAACAGGGTTGAAATGCAGACAGGGCAGTTTGTGTGTGCCCACTGCCACCCATCGCAGTGCCACAGGCAGCAACCTTTCACAATGATCAGTGTGATCTCCTTCTCCTTCAATCTCCTTCAGTGTGACTTATGATTTACTGGCGGTTTGCTATATATAGGCATGCACATGGGCCCAGGACATCCTGCGTTTGGTGGTGGCGGCGGCATGTTTCCAGACCCGGGCATGGCACCTCGGCCCGGTTTTGGCGGGCAGGGGCAGGGAGGGCCGGGGCCGGGCATGCGCTGGGACCCCATCGCTCCGCCTGGTCTGCCAGGCTTCAGGCCAGACGACTTCAAACCGGGCGGGCCTGGCAGGTGCGTAGGCTGGGCAACGCTTGCGCTTGGCACCTAGTGCAGCATGCTGCCCATGAGCACGGCTGCTGCTTTGCTCCAAGCCGGGGCATTGGGATGTTGTAGATGCCTGATAGCAAATCACACGCATCTTGTCATTTCCCATCCCCTTTGCCGGTCCATGACTGCACTACGGACGTCAGTCTCTTTTTCTGAAGCTTGACCTAGGATTGTGGTCCGCTTGTAGCACTCAATTGTCTTGTACCTCCTTGCTGCCTGCTACTTGCAACCATGGCAAACAGAGCATCTGGCTACCTGTGGTGTGTTGCTTCACAGGGGTGGGCAGGGCATTGACCCTGACATCATGCAGCCAGGCGCTGGGAGGGGAACCGATTGGGACCACATGTACGGTTGAAAGCACAAGCAGGCATGTTGGAGCAGATTGTATTTTTCAACACAATGCCTGAACAGATTGTATTTTTAGACTGCAGCGCCTGAACATGCGTTTTGAAAGTGAGTGTTCTACCACTACTGCCTTTTGAATAGTATTGTGGTCATGCATACTGCCATTGGGCAGAGGCGTTTGTTGGCTGCAAGCCGATCATTTTGGTGCATGCACCATCTTTTCCGTCGTCTTGCGAAAGGTGGTGTGTCAAGGGATTGGCTGCCATTTTATTAGGGGTTGACTGTTGTTGAATTGTTCTGTGATGTTGACGATGTGATGTTTCATAAATCACAAGTTGAATAACCCTGAGTCTGCCAGTTGAACAGACCCTTCAAGGCTGAGTTGTTTACCAAACATACCGCATAGAATTGTTGGCACTTGATGGTGGCTCATTTACAGCATTGGCATGAGTTAAAGGAATCACGTTTGCAACACCAGACGATGGCCATTTACGCAGTCAGTCACATGAATGTTGACCAGCAGAGGGTTCACAAGCCTCTATCGTTTTACACAGGTGGTCATCTCAATACATACGTTACAGGGAGACAGCAAGCAAGCACACAGCACAAACACGTAAGCAGCAATCCAAGGCGTACATGAGTAGTAGAAAGGTTGGCTGCTGCCAACCTGCAAGTGAATCAAGAATCTTTTAGGCAAATCCGCCTCAAGTCAGCTGGCGTGCCTCTGGGCTGCCATTTCTCAATGTCCTGGTGTGTTCTTTCTTCTGTACCATAAACATGGCCGTGGCCTGTTTAACAGGCATGTATATCTAGCAACAAGCAACCTCGGTGCTTTGCCATATTGCCAGCCTGCCATGAAGTGCGATGCAGCAACCCATGATGAAACCAAGCTATGTCGCACATCCTGAGCAAAATCCAGCATAAAAGAACTCAAACAAAACGGTCCGCACGACACGCACCAACAATTCAGGCATGCTGAGCGCCAGCCAAATCCTCCTGCTTTGTGCCATGGAAGCACTGCACCAAACTCAGACCCAAACAGCCCTGCAGTGCGGGAATGGGTGCAAATGCTACCTTGCAAATGCTCATGGCCCAATCCCCAAGAAAACCCTGCATGTTACCTAACCCTACTAAAGGCCCATCCACGTGCATTTGCCACATGCAGTGAAGCAATACCATCTACAGACAACGAGTGTCATCCAATGCCAGCTTTGTCAGCAATAAGCACATGCCTCACTGTCAGGCTGTGCTTTACGTGACCATGTTGTTACTTGGTTTATTGCTGAGGTGCGAAGTTGAACACTGGCGCCTGGCTGCCCACTGACCCATCCGCCGCTGGTGCAAAGTTGAACACAGGTGCGCCTGGCTGCCCTGCGCCAGGTGCTCCGAACGCGTAGCCGCCTGCTGTGACTGCTGGTGTGAGGTTCTGGTCCTCGCCCTCTTCAATGTCAAAGTAGGTCTCCAGGATGTGCACTGCCTTCTCATACAGCTCCTCGTT
The DNA here is from genome assembly GCA_004335635.1 of Chloromonas sp. AAM2. Classification (NCBI taxonomy): domain Eukaryota; kingdom Viridiplantae; phylum Chlorophyta; class Chlorophyceae; order Chlamydomonadales; family Chlamydomonadaceae; genus Chloromonas; species Chloromonas sp. AAM2. The sequence goes on from QAXH01005173.1 coordinate 2,897, forward strand.
GGGGTGATCCTGCAGCCCCTCTATCTTATCCAGACCCTCTGCGTCCTCAACTAGCTGTGCATAGGGATTAACCCCATTGCCACCTGGCATCTTCTTCATCTGCTCGCCATACTGCACACAACAAACGAGGGACAAACCAAGCTATTACGATTATGCCCGATGAAATGACATCCGATTGACCGACAAGACGCAAAGTCAGACTCGGAAATATTCGCACGACATCAAGCACCTGCCAGGTGGCATCTCCTACCTTGAGGATGTTCTCCAGTCCTTCAAGAGCCACAGTGACAATTCTGGCATCGTTGACTGTTAGCAGTTCGCACAGCGGCTTGACACAGCCATACTGAACAAGCAGGCGAATCTGCTCAGCACTTCCCCCTGATGTTGCGTTGCTGATGGCCCATGCTGCCTCCTTTTTAATGTCAAACTCCGCTGTGGATAGCAGGTTGATCAGCGGGTGCAGCAGCTGAGCATCCACCACTGCCTGAATTTGATCCTGTAAAACGGACCATGCCAAGCAGCCATAATTGCAAGACGAAATGTGTCAAACAGGTTGGCATTGTCCAACCGACACGCCACCGTTTGCAACACTGAGTACGATCCTGGCGCCTGCCTCTTACCTTGGTACCTGCTGTGATGTTGGAGATTGTCCAGCAAGCCTCCTTCTTGATGCTCTTCTTGTGATTTGTGGTCAACAGGTTGAGCAGGCAGTTCAGCGCACCGCAGTTGATCACAACCTGTGTCTGCATGTCATTACCAGTCACGATGTTGCCCACCGTGCGTAGAGCAGGCACAAGTACTGCTGCGGAGTGATGCCTGCAGGCAAGGACAACATGCAGCTCCAGTCAGTTGTAGGCGCGTGCATGCGACTGCCTTCGTGAAGAGTTCCAATTTGGTGCACAACGGAAAACACCATCTTCGGCAAACATCACTCTGTCGCTGCTGTCCAATGACCAAGTTGCTGTGAATTGGCCAGTGTGTCTTCCCAGATATGCTCTCCTACACTTACATGAGCAGCTCTGTAAGCCGCCTGCAAACGCCTGCCTCAATGACTTTGTCAATGCGGTCGTTGTCACCATCTGACAGGTAGGATAGCGCCCAGCAAGCATCTGTAAGCACCTCCTCGTCATTGTGATGAATGAGCTCAGCCAAGGTGGGCAAGGCTGCCTTGGTCTGATTAAGCACGCACAAGCACAAATGACGAGTAACGATGAGTGCGCAAACCAGGAAAAGAACAAACCGGAATGCATTATATGAACGCTGTTCCAACTGTGACCAAGTGCAGCACACAGGAAGCCCTACTTACAATGTGGAAAGGAGGTGCTGGCTTGCCTCTGCAGAAGTTGGAAAGGGTCCATGTGGCATTGCGCAACATGCTGATCTTGGAGTGCGTAGTAAGCTGCTCCAAGAGGGGTGGGAGAGCATTGAAGTTGAGGACGTAATCTCGGCACTTGTGTGAGTCGCCTGCAATGTTGCCCAGGGCCCACACGGCCTGCACATGCATGCAAAGCCACGCCATCAATCCTGAAAGCTTTTTGATCACTGACATGGCTCAGCTCTGGCTGCCCCACTGACCTGCTCTCGCACGTCGTCGCTGGGTGATGACAGGAGCTGCACAAAGATCGGGACAGCTCCGGCGTCGATGACAACCTTGGTGTGATCCGATGTGCCGGACGCGACGTTGGTCAGGGCCCATGCGGCTTCAAACTGCGGAGGTGGCATGCAAAAACCCTTGATAGCCGCCCTGTGCACGCGGTCCACAATTCAAGCACAGACGACAAAACTGAATTGCAACGCACCTGCAGCTGTGGCGCGTCAGCCTTCTGAAGAAATTCAACAAACTTGGGAATGACTCCAGTCTTGATCACCTCCTCGATTGGGGGGTTGCGCTCTGCCAGGAGCAAGCAAGCAGAACCAGTGAGCAAACCAATCCAACAAAAACTGAAGGATGCTACACACCCCTGTTCACACCCTGTTCCATCTAGCCGGGCGTCTCACCAATTGACAACAGTTTCCTGAACTTCTGCGTGGCCTCGTATTGGTCTTGCACGCTGGAAGAGAACACGCCACTGACCATCATAGGAAGTTCATCAAGCTACGTGCACGCCAGAGCAGAAGGGGTTGTGGTCCAAAACACAAACCCATAAATGCAGATCTGTTCGAAAACCTGCCAGTGGGCCCAACACCACTTACCCTATGAGTGCTGGAGTGCTTGTTGCTATCCTCCAGAGCATATTGAGGCGTGGCGAAGGTAGCGCGCTTCTTAAGCAGGTTTTCATCGCGCTTGTTCTTGCGGAGCTCAATGATATTCTCCTCGCGCTTCCTACGGGCCTCCTCAGCATCGATACCCTTCTTCACCTCCTTCTTGCGTGTGTTTAGCATCCTGACTGGCTGCTGGGCGCCAGCAAGGTCCGAGACCGGGCTGTCTTTGCGATTATTAAGGCAGTAGCAGGTGACGGCCGAGCTGGTGCAGGTGGACAGCAAACGGCACTTGCAAATAGGGGCAGATACAACCACTGCAAATACGAACTGCGACTCAAATCCGCCCGAGAAAAGGCACCCACATGGCTGGCGGCCGTTACAAGCCACTTTGTTCAACCATTTTGTTCAGATCCGTTCCCTGGCAGCTTGCTTTGAGGAAGTTAGGTCCGGATCACGGCGCCTGCTATGCCTGATCCAATGGTGGGGTTTTTGAACATCAGGGCACGTAAAACTCATTCAGCCAGTTACAGCGTGGTGTGCATACACTCAACGTTAGCTCAACGTGAGCAGGCAGAACAAAAGGCATACACCTGTCTAGAATTAGGCCACGAACCCAATTTCGTCATGAACTGTACACAAAGCGCGGACTGTGCATGCAATAAATAGAAGTTCAACCGACCGGAAGTAGGAAATTGACCCGCCATGGCTTTTCTGTACATACAAAGGCTATGGGCACCCACTAGCCTAAGGAATGGATGCCACACAGCCAAACCCAACTTCACTCGACTGCACTTACAGCAGACTGTCCAAGCTAACTCACGGCATATGTTGGCATACCTGCCAGAGATTTCTATCTATGTACACCAGCACTTCGCTGAATGAGTTTCACAAGTTCAGCAGTGGCTTGCACACGCCGCTCGGTGAGCCTTGACCTAGACATACACCAGTTGGGTCTGGCCTCCACGCAGGCAGCGATGCCCTCCATTCGCTGTCAAACTCATAAACATTTCACCAAGCGCAACCGAAGCTCTGCTGCAACCAAAAACTGAGCCTTGATGCCTGTTCAGACACCATGCTTGGCATTCTGGTGAGCAGCTGTCTGCTTGCCAGTGGCCACCACAACATCACAAGCTCAGCAAACCTGCGTGGACAAGCACGCCACGTGCTGTTTTCAGTTGCCAGCCCAGCATTCAAGGATGGGTACATGTGCACCTTGGAACCTGTTGCGTGAATTGGAGCGGCCTGCCTGTCTGCTTGCAAGCTGAGAAGCTGGTCTACAGGTGGGCGCCCCACTGATTCTAATGCAGGCACCCACCACATGCATCTTATCCTTGGTATGCAGGTTTGATGGCGCCACTCTGCTCTTGATGCGCTCCATGGCGTGGTCCCGTTGCTCCCGGGTGCGCTCTGCAAAGTTCACATCTGCAAACCACAAGCACGCTTACAAAGCATCACAAATTGTGCGTTTCCCTTTTGCAGCGTGCATGCCCAAGACTGCATGCTGTTTACATGATGCCTCAGCGGCTGGAAATGAGTTTGCATACTAGATGAGTGGCATGTCGTACACTTCTCATCATGGTGATGGCTTAACGCAAGAGCTTGCTACAGAGGGATCAAAACCCTTCTTTGTTTGCTATGCCACATGATTGTTCCATCCTTGGCATGAAAAAGCGACGCACAAACACACGCAGGCGACCCACCCAGCCAGTCCAGTGCATTGCGCATGTCCTTGAGCAGCCGGTCCGCCAGCGTAATGGAGAAGTCCTCGCGCACCACACACCGACACACAGTCATCTCCTCGCTGCAGGGCGCACAGGCACACACACACACACACACACATGCTGCGTGCAACTGCATGACTAAACTACTCAAGGCTATCAGAAAGAAAACTTGAATTCTACAAGAATAGTCGACCAAAACTTGACTCATACAAAAGTGGCTGGCCAGGATGCAATGCTCCAAATGCTTGGATGCTGCAGTTGTGCCGTGTCAGTGCGTGGGATCAAAGCATCACATGGTGTTCGTGCACACATTGTGAATGCAGCTCACACGCTTTTGCAGTGGCTGCCGGTGCAGATGATTAATTCATGGCCACGTGGGCTTGATGAATCAGCAGCAACAACCTAGTCAACCTGGTCAACCAACCGAGGCGTTGGTCACCGCCGGCAAACTGCTGTACTCACAGATCAGGTGGCATCTTGTAAGCGGGCACAGACCAGCCACACTCCTTGAGCTTCTCTGCAAACTCAAACTCTGTGTACGGCCTCAGGGTGCCAGGTGCCGGGCCATCCGCAGGCCCAGCAGGCTCCGGGGTCGTGGGCCCATCTGCCACGCCCTGCCCCGCCTGCCCTGCTGCATGTCTACCATACGGCAGCAGGGTGAAGGCAACCATGGGGACTGTCTTGCGGGGGTTGTTCAGCAGTCGAAACGCCCCAGTCGCCCGTATGCCATCAGCAAGGTAGCACGCCACCTGTACACATGTAAACAGACCAATGCACAGGTTGCATAACGTCGTGAAGCGCCTGCCAATACAATATAGCAGTGCCTGCTTGTCCTGTTTGGCAGCAAGGTCAGGACGTCCCAAAGCCGCATGAATGCATTTGATACTCTTTGAACAAGGACACGAACTGCAGCGACTGACGCTTTCCTTCCTCTGGCATGTGACCTTGATGATGGTATTCAATCTGGCACTGCATGCTTCTTTGCAGCAGAAATGACCATCGTCTGTCTATTTGAGCATGCAAGGAGCGCATCATGCTCCATGCTCCATGCCCCACGTCGCACCTGCTCCATGTTTTGGACCACCAGGGAGAAGCCCTCTCGGCCCAGCCGGAGAAACTGATAGTAGCTGGCCACAATGTGGCTGGCTGGTCTGCAGGATCAGACATTGCAGACAGGTTTAGCCTGAACCTGTTGGTTGAGCACCATTGCAACCACTGTGACTGTAAGTGCTCGCCGATCTAGGCAGCTCACAGAATGGAATAATGAAGCATGGTGGCGGAGTCATCTCCTGATGCACAGTCCTGTGAGTGCCCAAACGCCAGCTCATCAAGGAAGCTGACAAAGGACCAGGAAGTGTGTGGAATGACAGGCCAGGTTTGCAGGCTTTAGAATGTGAATGACTTGGACAATGGGTCAGTTATCCTCCTGAGTGGCAGGTGCTACTTGAATCAGGCAAAGGGTTACACGGACAATCCAGCAGGATCAAGAAGGCTCGACCCTTGCAGGATTATGTAGTGTGGTGTGGCTGCTATGGCGTGCGAGTGGGGTTGACAAAGCTGCATTGCTGCTAAGATTGTTTCCAAAGCTGGGAGAGAAAAGAAGGCAGCAGTAGGAACTAGGAAGAAGTCGCAGTGCTAGGGTTCACCATGAACTGTGTGCGCAAATGGGGTTCACTTGGCAGTTCATCAACTGACAGGAACTGCCAGTCCAAAGCCCACCTGGAAAAGTTGAGCGTAAGGTTTGTCTGTTCAGAGCCCAGGTATGTCAGGTGGAAGACCAAGTCCGGGTGCAGCAGAGCACTGTTGCGCCACACAACCCAGCCTATGCCACAGTACACAAAACCGTACCTGCATACCAATGAAAGAGCAGTGGCATGGGTAGGACTGGCCAGTATGGACGGGTGATGCCTACGAGGGTGCAGAAGCCGCAGGTGCAATCAATCAAGTTTGCCTAGGACTTGCACAACTGAGTTAGCGCGTGAGAAGCACACACTCTCACACATTGTTAGCACGTGAGAAGCACACACGCTACACATTGCTAGCACGTGAGAAAAGCACACACCCTCACATTGGACCAACCGAACTACAGACGGGGACTTACAGAACTCAGTTGCATCAGTTGCATCGCACTAGAGCCAGCACGGCTGCAGAACTGCTTTGCAATGAGCAGGACTGTTGCAAGCCAGTCCAGCGCAAATGAGACAAGACAAGATGCTTCCACAGGTGCTTTGGCAAATGGTCACACCACCCATCTTTGCATTACGAACAAGAAGAGCTACAGGAAGGATTATCCAACACTTTTACTTTGATAGTGCATGAAGCCGGATGTCCAGCGCAGATGCGATGAGACTGGACAAGCCAAGCCAAGCCAAGCCAAGCCAAGCCAAGCCAAGCCATGGGAGTTGCTTGTCAAATGCTCTGGCTTCACAGGCGGACCATTGAGCAGCACTCCAGTGCGCACAGCGACTCACTTGTGCCCGCTGGTGCAGATAGAAATGACGTTCTGCAGGTGACAGAGAAAACAGGGACCCAACTGGATACTGACCATCAACACTGGATACTAACCATGGCAACATGAACTCAACCAAACAGGCAAAGACCTGATGCCGACGATATCTGACTTCAGGCAAAGACCTGAGGCCGAACTGCAATCAGCTGTTTCAGATATACCATTCAAGCAGGTCGTGTCTGCTCCAGTGCATCAAAACAGTTTGCTACATCGCCACCAGATGACCTTTGTTGGCTTAGAGACCACAACAAGACTCTTGTTGTACAGCAACCTTATAACTGTTTAGGCAGTGCTACCCCGCGGCAGCTGCGTGGCAAGATCACGCAAGATTCCCATGTATGCCACAGGTTCACCTTGAGCCTGAAGTCCCATTTAAGGTCCGGGTCCAGAAAGGGCGCCACCATGCCGCCCGAGGCGCCGTCCACATGGATCATCAGGTCCAGACCGCGAGTGGCCCGAAGCTTCTCTGGGAACATCAGTGTGTGTATGCGCATCCGCACGTGTATGAGCAGCGCCAATGATGTTGAGGTGCTGAGGCGTGCCATGTGGAATGAAGCATGTGACGACATTGTGTCAACGACACAGGGCAGATGACTTGACAAGGTTCCTGTCAGTATCCGAGCAGCTACACGACACATGCTATGATAGTAGGTTGATGGCATGTTGCTTACCATGCACTCACCACACACAGCATCAATGGCCTGTACGTCATCAAAGTGTCCGGTGTAGGTCGAGCCCAGGATGCAGATCACACCAATGGTGTTCTCATCCTGCACACGGGGCAGCCTCAGCCTCAGCGTCACATGTGGCAGGCGTGCAGTGCAGAATTGCTAGCTGCTCCATCAACTCTCCGGACAGGTCTAGTGGGCATGGATTGTGGTGACATGCAGGCTCCATGCTTGCATGTGCATGGAGTAAACGCGCACAGCATTCCACATTGCTTGGCAACAGCAGCTGGTCTGTAAACACAGGCTGTGTACGGTGAAACAGGAGGGCCCGGAGCGAGAGTTGATGATCACTAGAGAGGTATCAGTAGAGCAGTGTATCACTCTCCTCACCGCCATGTCCTCTACATCCTGCACGTCACGAAGCAGGAGCACACATTGGCAAGTGAGCCAGGTCTTGACTGAAGTGTGCCAGATACCAGGTTTGTCACCAATGCTGTGTCGTGAGCAGCATGGAAGAAAAGCAGCATAACACCCCGCGCACAGGTCTTCATGTGCATGCGGCTTGCCAGGAAAAATTCAGTGTCCTTTCCGGGTCGGGTCTGAACCGAGCGGCGGCAGGCCGCATGCTGCATGGACAATTCCACAATAGAGCGGCACGGCGTCCTTATCAAGAGTCTACATTGCGCAAACACCTCGTGTCACGTGTAAGCAGCAGTGCAGTCCTAGTGTACGAGTACGTGGCTGCTTACCTCGGGCCTCAGTGTGTAGCATCCCTCCCTCACGTGACTCAACCGCAGCTCCACATCAAAGTAGTTGCTGAACTTCTTCCAGCAAACCTGCATGCAGCAGAGCGACGCTTCAATGAACAGCTGGGCAAGCGGGCGAACAGGTGAGACAGGCTTTGGGGTTCACTTGTTGCGAAAGGCCGAGCTCTTCACGTCCGAGATTTTTGTTTTTGCCATGAACTGGGCCCTGGCGCCGATGTGGTTGCATGCATGCTTTGATTTGACCAACCTGGTAGTCGTAGCAGATGATGACGTTGGGTTTGTCCGTGGGCAGGCCCTTTGCTCTGCGGGCGCCGGCCCAGCGCTTTTTCATGTTCAGCCCGCCTTCAACACAGCAGCGTGACAAGTGCAGAGTCTACGCAACTAGACCGCACATGCCTGTAAGATGCACGCCTGTATATATATATATATACATGTTGATTACATCAGGAGGTCTGACATACACCGAGCGCGAACGCTAGCAAGCCATGCAAGGGACGAGGCTGGATTTGTGTCTGGCATGTACTAACAGGAAAAAAAGCATGTTGTCTGGCTATTGTGCTTTGATAAACCTAGAGATGTTCTTTCAGGGTAATTGAACGCAGATGTCTTCTTTCACAAGACAGGGAGTGCAGGCCTTAAGACCTGTCACTTGTACGTGTGCGAGTGTCGACACCTCAGCTTGTCTGGAATCGTGCCCTTGCATATGTAAGTGCGACTCTGCCTGAAGACCTGTGCACATCCTTGAATCGACAAATCGTAGGAGCCAGTGTCTGTCATAACGTTGTTTGTCCCAGAAAGGGCACCATACCGTCCACCAACACACCGTCTTATGTGGGTTGATGAAAGACAACAAAAATGGCGCAACTGCAGAGTAAGTGGAAAGCCTAATAACACATCTGCGTATCCTTGAGTCGTCCCGCCAAAAATGACACACACACAAAAAGTTGTTCCAGAACTGGCAAACATCTTTTTTTCCCGTTCACCCACGTACCTGCTATATTACAGGCTCAGGCTATGCGTCCATCGCACGACAGTTGGTAGTGCCTCTAATGCTTGTAACAGATACATCCACTGCGAGGGCATAGCCTGACCGCCCTCCTGTCATAATTATTAAGCTTTATAAGCTAAGGCCTCGCATCCAAGGACAATGAGACAAGACTGAGAGGACTAGTAGGAGGAGACATAGCAGCAATTGGCACGAGCTCCCATTTCCCAGCTTCCACTCACCCAGTAGGCATCCCTCCGTGGACCCGGATGTGGCGCACCCAACCACATCCTCGGAATCGGGCACGTGAAACAGGTTGGCCATGATTTGAACACACCTGCAGGCGAACGTTTGGGCAGCACAAGGCAGTACGTTAGTACAGCATGTCACGTAGCATAATCTTGAAAGTAATCAGTCAACATGCCAGCACACATTCAGTGCATCGTGCAGACCACGCTGCAGGCACCTGCCACACCACTGACTTGTTTTCAATGTCGGAACTGCTCTGGTAGATGTTGGCATCCACGTGGTTCACTGACAGGCTCTCCGTGATGAGCTTGACGGCGGGCTCCTCCATCCACGTCGTCACGTACGATGCAAGGTTGAGCCTGCAGCAAGGTTGTGCATGCAGGGCCTCTTTTTGCACTGTCAGCTGCGCTCACTTGCAAGGTTTTGTGCAGACAAACGCAGCACAGATTGCTGCGTATCATGTCCTGGTGGTACATGCATGTGCATGCGTGTGCGACGAGGCACATGTGTGTGCATAATAGCAGATCACGTGCGCGTGACAGGTACGGGTGTGCGATGCAAGACGATGTATGTATCAAGCATCACTATGCATCACTATGCATCACTAGCAGGCATACGTGCTCATGGCTGGCAGGCACATGGACAGGCTGATCCTCTCTCTCCAGCCAACCTTGGGTTGCTGTCCAGCAGGCGCAGGTCGTGAATGTGCCGATACACAACATCGGATGACGACGGCTCTTCTGGCAACCTGCATATTGTCGTGGCAACAGGCATCGAGTCAGCGTGACCAAGCCTGGCAGACCGTACTCATTGGCTACTGCGCTTTGGGCGATTGAAGCGTGATACAATACCAGCACGCTTGTCACCGCCTTACCGTGTTGGGTGCGTGTCCAGAGCCTGCTTGCTGAAATACCTGCGGATGTTCACACCACATTATTGATGTCAAAGACCAGTGTGAAAACAAAGCTGCGATTTCGCACTTCCATCGCAATGGTATACAGTCACAAAGGCAGTGTGCTGCAGCTCGCCTCCGTTGGAATGTCTGCTTCACCACAGTTGCAAGGACAACAGCGTCATACCCTATGGTCATGTCGTCATCACAACGCTCACATTGCAGCAGCAGTCTCTCCCAGCCTTTCTGCAGTCTTCGTCATCGTCGCGTTCTTCTCTGGATCTGCAAGGCACAGCAATCGTAACTGCAAGATGCCTACGGTGCAGGTGCCTTCGCAGGACCACATCTGCGACATGAATTTGGAGGTTAGAAAGCTCTTGGCTGCACGCCGCTCGTATCATGCCCACAAGCGCATTTAACCAGTGTCAACGTCAGAGGCTGCACCGGCTGGGATCGCAGCCCACCACGCAAATCCATGGCGAATAATGTGTTGATGAGCTGGAGACGATAGTCAGATGTATTCAGCCTCCACAGCAAGCGTCAAGGCCTCAGCTAGCTCCAACCAGGGTTACGACAAGGAAGAAAAAAGGTTTGCAGGTGACGTAGCTTTAGTGATGCTTAGCTTATGAACAATTGAATATAGCTAGGCGTGTGAGCTCACTCCTCGCGAGACTGGGCCAACCGTTAGTAACGAACTTTGCGCAATGTCGTAATGATTTGTTTGAAAAGCTGCGACGTCTGATGAAACGTGGGCATGATGGCCAATGGACCATGACAAGGCACCCGCAAACATCCGGCCTGTAGCCGTACCCCCGGATGTTCTGCATTGCGGCAAGCTTCTCGGAAAAGGCGGGTTCGCGAGCGTATACGCAGCCACCTTCAATAGCAGACTTGCCGCAGACTTGCTTGGAGTAGAGGGCCTTCCCCGCAATGTGGCTTTGAAGGTACTGCTGCAAAAGTACGAGCAGGACGATGCCAATACGGGTAAGTAAAAACTTGGTTGCTGCGGTGATATACGCAGCGCTTCAGACGGCGGTCTGGGTGGACATGGCCATGGCATCCGAGTATGGCTTTAGGTGCTCGCACCAGCTGCATCGTGCATCTCACACAGAGCACGTTGCATATGCAGCTGGTGTTCGCATTTGCTGATGGATAAACCTCTGAGGATTAAAGGGTGGCAAGGAGCTACGGATGTCGATTGTTGACCAGGTCTTCACCTCGTGTGCTTACCTGAACAGTGTACAGCCGGTACAAATAGCCGGTGCATGCTGTGCACAGCCGGTACAAATACCACTGGTGCACTCTGATTTGTGCGCTTTGGTGTGTGGCGTGCTACGTGCAGGTGCCAGCTCGGCGCTCCAGTCATTTTTTCAGGAGGCAGACACACTCTTCAAATGCAATCACCCCAACATCATGTGAGAGTCGTGTGGCATCCTAAAGCGGCATTGCACCAGTGCCCAGGCCGCTTGCCGCATAGAGACGGGTAGACAATGTCAATCGAATGCTGCCCCAGTTCTTACATGGATACTCTTGGGGCATTCCCATACAAGGGCGCACGGCCAACTGATTGCATTGCCTGTGCTGCGTGCAGAAAATGTTATGGGCTGGTCCAGCTTCCCAATGAGTTCCCAGGGCTGCAGCCAGAGGATGGAAGGCTGGGCATGCTGCTGGAGCTGTCACAGGCAAGCGAACAATACTGCCAAAAAGGGCGAGTCAGGCATTGCCTATAACACGTGCCTGTGAACTATCCTATACGTTCATCCTCACAGCTCTGGTTGTAGAGATGGATCAGTAGCAAGCGTCAAGGGGGAAAATCGGACTCGCCATGCGACTTGCCATGCACTCCGCCGCCTTTGCTCTCCATCAGGCCTGGCAACGCTCAATTCAGCTCGCTCACTGCTATACCGTACATTGCCTCATGTTGCGCAGGTTGGCTCTCTGCAAGCTTGTGTAGAAGCCTCCAGAAGCACCAGAAAGTCCGGCGGCAAGTGTGCGTACACAGTCACTCAAGCCGTGCAATGGCTAAGTGAGCTGGCCTCAGCCCTTGACTTCCTGCACCTGCAGACCCCGCTGATCGTGAGTTTTGCGCAAAGCAGTTAACGTACTGATGTGTGTGTCAGCATGGCATAGCTGCACTGGGCTATACTCGTCCTTGCTGCTCTTTTCCAACAGCACTGGAGCATGGCTGCTGGAATCAACATCTTATTCTGCTGCACTGTAGGTGTGACGCATAGCCTTACCACGTTTCTGTCATCACCAAGTTTTTCTGCCTTGTGTGCCCTCTCTGCTTACTACAACCATCATGCCCGCCGCTGTCGGCCCTGCGTGGCCTTCTGATTACTATGGCACACAGACTGTCTGTTTTGCTCCGTCATTTGTTTTCAGATCCATCGGGACATCAAGTTAGAGAACGTCCTGCTCTTTCCAGCCACTGCCACAGAAGCTGCCGCTGGACAGAATGTTTTTGGGGATCAGTCACGTGCGTCAATTGACTTTTCACGTGGCAATTGGCAGGTCAAACTCACAGACTTTGGTCTACATCAGGTACGGATGGCACTGTAGCAAATGCACAGGGACTTGAGGGCTGGGTTTCACAGAAGTTTGCATGCTAGAACAGCCTGCTGTTGACAAGGCTGCAAGCTTATCAGGCTTTGCGCCATATGTGCAGGGAATTGCACCACTGAGATGAGAGATCATGCTCCTGGGTTCACCTGTCGCACTGGCCACAGGGTCCCAGGAACAGTGTGCATTCCATTGGCAAAGCAAGGCATGGCAACACCAACAGTAGAAATCACTTGCTGAAGGCACTTGGGCAGCGCTGCACTTGGGTGGTGAGCCTACCGCCTTCATGGTTGTTTCCAGGTCCGATTGCTTAAAATGCCTACTCGGGTCCCATTGGCTTCACATGCTTGGTGTATGATTAGACAGTCTGTGTCACACTCCTGGTCGTTGTGTGCAGGTTGTCGAGGATCATCAGCCTGTGTACCTGAGAAGGCGACGCCACAGCTCTGCCTCACAAGATACCTCAGGCGGCAGATCACAGCACGACAGAGGTCTGTCGGTGCGCAGTACTGACCGCTCGCCGGGTCAAGTACACCTGCTTGTGCATCAAATTCCGACCACCACGGCATTCACACAGCAAGACCTCTTCTTCACTCTTGACGATCACGGCGTGGCGCGATCGTAAGTGTTCCTTCCCTGCGTCCATGTGCCATGCAGTCCAGTTGTCTGCCAGCAGTGCTTCTTATAACTGGTCTGACGCACACTCACTGAAGCGCACGTGCACGATGGTCGCCTTCCATGATGCACGTTGGTGGCAGGCTGGTATGCACCCGGCTGTAGATGTCGCACAGTGGCAAGTAAACTCTTGTACTTGTGCGCGCCTGTCCGCAGTACCGGCTCGTTTCTGTCCCCTGCATGTCTGAAGAAGCCCAACCTGAATTCTCTGCATGGGGCGTCAGCTGGGGTCATCAGTAGTCCGACGTCCCTCTCTCAGTCCTTCACAAGCCAGGAGGTTCACATACACAGAACTGCGTCGCATGGTTCCCCGCTTCGTCAGCGCGCCACCGCCTCGCCTCTGCGCACTTGCTCCCAGCACGACGGGCTGAGCTCGACTGCTGCTAGCGAGCCTCGCAAACAGCTTTCAGCCTTCCCTGCATCCCGGTTTGCACCCCTAAGCAGACGAACGAGCCAGGATCTTACAGGAGCGTCCGGTGCCACAGGTAGGGAACAATGTGTTGGTCGCAAATGTTGCCAGGCTTGCATTCAGTAGCCGCAGCGCGCAGCACAACCAACGCATTGCCGACAAACCAAATACTATCAGAAGCACAGATTGATTTTGCCTGTATCATGGCTGCATGCAGGGCCAGCAAGCTCCCGCGTCGCCCAGCGATCAGTTTCCTTCCGCGCACACGCCACTTTTAACGTCGTGTCTGCCAAACTTGCAACAACGGCAAGCAGGAGACAAAGGTGTGGCACTGGCCTGTAGCCACAATCAAACATTGCAACTATGCTTGTCAACGCACACACGCCCTATCGCGCGCCTTTTTTGCAGCGTGGACGGCTTGGGCTTGCTCGAAGTGAGGACCTGTAAATGGACACACAGCTCCTCGGTTGGCAACACCAACACACCCCAGCTACAAGCGCGTGGTCCTGTACTAATACAGCAGCCAGATGGCAGTAGAAGTGGCCAAGAACACCCGCAGCAGCTTGAGTGTTCCGACAGGTCAGGGAAGGCACGCAGCGTGCATGGCGGACGCAGCCTGCACAGCTCCAGCAATGGCAGCTTGGATCACCGCGGCCTGTTCGCCATGCCCACCTCGACTCAGGCAGTCACCAATGAGTCACGAACCGAGTTTCAGGCTGTTTTTGCTTTGACGGGTGCGTTGCTAGCTCAGAGCTAAACCACATTCGGTATTCATGGTTGCGGCAATGGTCGCCAGCGTGTGATGCATGCCACAATCTGCGCACTGCATTCAACATGTGCTCTATTTGCACTGCAGAAAGTGAACAACAAGCATAGTCAGCATTCAATGACGGTGGCCGCCTAGAGCGCCTCCTTGATCTTTTCAACCACGTGCGCAGCACACACCAGCTCATGCAAGTGTACTCCTGCACTTGCAGGTGAAACAGGCAGTCTGCTATACATGCCACCCGAGGTGTTCAAGCGTCAGCCTTACAATGCTTCCGCTGACGTTTTCAGCCTGGCACTGCTCGGGTGGGAGCTGCTTGCGTGTCGGACGTTGATGAGTTTGCTGGCGGAGCTCAATTGCACCACAACACGCGCATTTGCCGTCGAGGTGTGTTTCTGTTGCATAGTGTGGCTGCCTCGCTTATGGTTGAGGCCAGGCTGCGACTGACTACGTCCTCCTATTCTAGTCCTCTCCGCGGGTGGGGGCAGGATCATCGGCACGCGCTGGACTGGATGCAACCGTCACATTTGCGATACACCGAACGTGCTTCCAGCTGTCGACTGACGCCCGCAGACATCCTTGATTTATCGGCGTTGGCGAAAGAGTCAAGTGGCAATGATGTCACAAGCGTCTTCTGTCGCCTTGGTGGGATGAGCAACAAAACATATAACCTGGACTTTTGACGCAGGTGTCCGATGGCTACAGGCCAGGCAAGCCAGCGGGCTGTACGGATGCCGCCTGGCATCTCCTCTGCATGTGCTGGGATCCCGACCCGGTGGCTCGCCCCATGGCGCAACAGGTACAACTGGGTGCATTGTTATGCTTGGCAGCTGTAGGCCTTTGTACTGGCATTTTCCACTGTCGCATGGCAACCAACAATGACTCGGTTTGGCGGGCTTGCATATTGTACCTTCCCTCTGTGCTGTGCCTGAATGTGACAGCCTGTTGGCCAACAGCGCACAGGAATCCTGGGCTGCATATCAACCGTCTGATGTGATGATAATGTGCCACAAAGGCTTAGCAGCACCTATGGTCTGGCCGGGACCAAGTGCGCCATGTGTGTGCCATGCCGCAGGTCAAGGCCGAACTGCAGCGGCTGCTGGCCGGCATGCAGTCCCAGAGGTGTGACTCCTTTGGCGTGCCTTTAAACCCCGCAGTGGATACGGCAGAAGAGTGTGATCGACGGGCCCCTCGCATCGCTGATGGCCAGGCCGGCTGCTGCGTGGTTTGCTGAGGTCATTCAGCCAGCATGTTTGACAGCGGCAATGTTCTCCATCAATCTTACAGCCCTTGAGAGTTCACACGAATAATCCTTGGCTCGTCCCAATCTTCTGCAACCGTATGACTTGCTGACAATACCAGACTGGCAACCTTGTAGGCGGTCACACTGGCAGTTCCTATGTTAAGCATGCATGTAGGAACATGGTGAAGATGCGTGCTTGCTTCACTGAGATAATTTGAATCATGACAATCTCCCACGCAGCGCCACGCTTTGTGTTACCTCGTCGTGTCGTCTCACTAAACCTGGTGCATGTGTACAGCACGACCTGTAACGCGTTGAAAGGTTTCTGGTTGTCTGTGCAATGGTGGCATGTTCATGATCACCATATCTTCATTCCTTGGTCTTGGATCGCCATGCCTATACGCGACAGCATGCGTGATCAGACGATCAGCAGCGGCTCGTCATGGAACTTCCTTGAGAGCTCGTCTACACAGTCTGATGATCCTCGTGTTGCACCTGGCGTGCGCTTATAAGAAGCTGGCCTGGTGTTTTTCTTAGGGCGAAAGCCTTGTCATAACCTGCTTAACATTGTCGGGTTTTGTGCCTTAATAACCTCCTCGTGTGCATACACTAAACTCCCATCACATATCATCAGTTGCCCTTCCCCATAAACTATCATCAGTTGCCATACCACGTTCCCCATAAACTATCATCAGTTGCCATACCACGTTCCCCGTAAACTGGGTTAGTGGTACACGAAGTACTTGTCATAGCTATCTAGTATGGTGTGTACTGTGTTTACCTAGCAGCAGTACACAACCAGAAGCTATTGCATCAACGTTAGCCTAGCAAGAACACGGGCAATAGCTGCCAAACACCCTGAATGGTCGCAGCAGAAGTGTGAAGCGGTGCGACGCCTTGGTTAATGGCTGTAACGAACTGGATGCCACATAAAGTCGGCACACACCACCCTGTACGCACTCTGAACAAAAGCCGGATGCACGGACAGCTAGCAACCGGATTGATTAGTACCGCCCAGGCCCTGACACTCGCGCTGTTGGGTTTAGATTTGGGGCCAACGCCGGAGCAGACACCTCACACCTAGCCCTGCTTGATGCCTGTCTGTTGCTAATACCAAGGCTATTCTGACGGCTTCATGCCCGGATCCAGCAGAAGGACAGACGACACAGCAGTACCGGGCCAAGTACCAGTACCAGGAAATAGGGCATGTCACTGTACCTAACATCTGGGTAAAACACAACTATGCTAAAGCAGACAGTTCCTATGGTGGTGAACAGATCCACCATGGCGTGCAATTCCCCTTGCAGTCAAACCCTACAGGCCGATCGGATACTGAGACGATCGGAATCAGGGCATGTGACTGTACCTGGGGTCAGTCAGAAGTCAGTCAGCTAGGGAGGAGAGAGCTGACCGACTGAGGCAATATACACACAGCAAATTGGGTGTACTTGAGATCTTCATAGACGTTCTGCTTTTCTGCCTGCATGTCAATGGGTTTCTGCATCCTCGGAGGGCAAACTGCAAATGCACAGATTGCGCAGTGTTTTCTCCACCGCTGCTGCCCCGGGCCTGCGGTGTGGCTTGCCCTGCCAGCACGCCCGTACGAGCATGGCATAGCCAGGCATCTGCTGCAGCAGGAGCGTTAGGTTGTCTGAGACCGGCTGGGCCACCGCAGAGCCTGTCGTTGACTGGCCTGGCAGGGGTGGGCGCTGGCCAGCTTGCACCTGCAGACCACACGCTTGCTTTGATTACGTTTTGGTGCACGTGGGGCAATCGAAAAGGAGTGAGACGTACCTCAGATGTGAAACGAACTTTGCAGGTGTTACAACTTTTCCACCTGTAACAGTTTACCCGCCAACCCAGGTTGGCAAGCTACAGTCAAAACGAGAGGCACAGTGCCGCTGCTAGGTGTTCTGGGCACCTCCTCAAGAGTTTACCTTTAGCTGAAAGATGCATGATGAGCACCTCACTTCTGGTCCTTACCATGGTTGCTATTTGTATGTCAGTGGCGCCCTTGAATGGCAGCTGCTGAGCCACGAGCTCCCAAAGCATGACGCCCAGGCTGTGTATCAAAAGGCATTGGCATTTGATGGATCTCTGGTAATCCATAAGATCTGCCAGCAAGCTGTGTCTTCGGCGCCATGCTATCTGGAACGCATTATTTTGTGCAGTTCTATGACATCTATGAGCGCTGAAATACGAAGGACGAAGAATGCTGTGCACACTGTCGACATTTCCCAAGGTCCAGCCAGCCATGCCGTCTGTGGCCTCACCTGTATATGTCTACTTTGTCCGTGAGACTGGACGTGCCTCCTCCCATGAGCAGCTCGGGTGCCATGTACGTCAGCGTGCCGGCACCGTAGTGCTCTGCACAAAGAGAGGAATCGCGGCAGCAGAGCCTTAGGGCGCGCGAAGGTGATAGCTCCAGCTGGACTAGCAGCTTGCCATGCTCGGACCACCAATTGTTCAGCTGCTTTCTTACGTTGCTTCACGCTATTGCTTACAGGATGCAACTCACTGGTGTGCACAGCGGTGTTTTGATGTTCTCTAGCAAGTCCGAAGTCGCTTATCTTGGCGCGTCCAAGGGAGTTGATCAGAATGTTGGCGGGCTTCAGATCTGCATGAGCGTAGACATGCAGCACAGACGTCAGGACCTTGTGTTGTGCGCATATCGCAGCATGCGCAGCAGAGTGAGCAGGGCATCTTGAGCACAAACCAAACTTCAACAAGATCTGATCACCGCGTAAATCACAGTTACCGTAAGAGTGGCATGCGCACGCTCACGTACCTCTGTGTACGACCCTTGCGAGTCTAGATGCTACATGAACGTCTTGTCCCAGTTGTTCGGGAAGCACACCCGCGTCCACACCCTCATCATCGTCCATGGGAACCAAATCATTGGCGGTGGGCTGCTCTTCGAGTACGCTTGATAACTCCTTGCGCGCCTCTGGCTTGCTGTGTAGATGCGACAACCCAGAAGATATGTCCACCCCTAGCTGCACTATTTCTGCCGCGCTCAAGGGCGGGGCCGACTGCAGCGCGCCTGAAGCCGAAGCTGACGATCTACCCGTACCCCAGGGTTGGGATCCAACTGATTCGACCGTTGGCAAGCTCAGTGGGAAAGTATTAGCAGAATCGTGCGTGTCATGAGACACAGCAACCAGTGGGCTGTTCGGAACTCGGGGCGGCAGTGGCGGTCTGCCATCTAGCGGCGATACTTGATTTCCAGCTGCCTTTGTTTGAGGCCCAGGCGAGAAAGGACTGGCCTGGTATCCGGAAGCGTGTGCCATAGGAGATGCTGGTGCCATTGGAGACGAGCCTGTTCCCCACACACGGCTTGCTGTGCGGCTTGCTGCCCGCACATTACCATACAGCCTATCCTTGAGTGATCCCGGAAGTAGCTCCATGATGATACACACTACGGGTGGTTCGAGGCAGTAGCCATACATACGAACAATGTTGGGGTGCCTGCAAAAAGCAGCAGACGCAGACATTTATCAGCAAGCGATGCTGTCAAATTCCAACTTCAACAACGGCCTTGGCGTGCGAATAGCAACAGGCCCGACATTCACACCAAGCTTTGAACACCATCACGACCGTTTGGAACGCGATCACACATGTGTGACAGGTATACAACCCACCTGAGCCAACAATGCTGGCAAAACTTCAGCCGAACGACCACAACGAGTGCAAGGGCAACATGACCAGCAACATGGCGGCCAACTCACTTGCACTTGGAGAGGACGTAGGCTTCGTAAGTGAAGGACTCAAGCATGTTTTGAGCATCGAAGGCATAGGGGTCCCGCATGCACTTTATGGCCAGCAGCGCGTTGGGGCCGAACTTGGTGGGCCACCGGCACTTGAACACCACAGCAGTGGCACCTGTGAGGGATGGGGGCAGGAACACGCTCAGGAACAGCCAGTCTTGATGAAGCCCCTGTCAAACTCCGTCGCGATGAGGTGTGAATAATGCACTGATAGGTATCGTGCTGCTGCTGCCCTATCACTGAGTTGTGGGCGTCCTCACCTCTGCCAATCAGGCCGTGTGTCATGAGTTCAATCTCCTGCTGAATATCCTGTGGCGTGAGCTCCACTGCTGCTGGGCCCTCCGGAACAGGAGCCCCCTCATCCATTTCCTCAAGGGGTGGTGGCACATCCCCGCAAGCCAGGGGCCCAGCGTTCACGCCCTCCTCCACTCCCAGCATGCCGTCCATCGGTTCAGACGACCACCTGCGATGCACCAGGCGGGACGATGCACGTTCTCACCTGACAGATACATGTCAACAGCTGGGTGTGTAAGAAGTTGTGATGCTTGAAGTGGCTGCTCGACACGACTGGACGATGAAGAAGAATGGCTTGGTGGGAAACAGATGAGCCTGCAGTGGCTTGCAGCACGTGGTGGGGTAGAGGCAGGTCATGGCAAGGCGTATAGGCAGATCAAGGGCAAGCGCTGGCAAAGCCTCAGACCGACTGCAACTCACTTGTACATAGGTGCCACCGAGACGAGGAATGGATCCTATGATGGCGACAAGGGCACAAGGCTTTGTCAAGGCCATTTTTTGTCAAGGGCCACAAGGCTTCCAGAACAAGGACAGGTCACAGTGGTGGAAACAAGCGGGTCTCATATTCCCAGATAGTGTCCCACAACCGGCAAACTTCTTTTTTTTCCACACGTGGCTTGTGCAAGGTCTGCTATCTTCAGGCATAGAGAATTGCCAGGGTTGCGCAGTTGTGCGTATACATATACGAGCTTGCGGTGACTGACAGGCTGGTTGTCGGCAAGCTCAAACAAATCGTATGCTGCAAGAACTCTATGCACCTGATCATCAGGCTAAGTCATCCGTGTCCCAGGCCACTCACCCCTTGAACGAGACCTGTCATTGACGCTAGTGCCTTAGCAGCCGGCTGCTGGTTGAGTTGCTGTGACGCCTGCTGGCTGGCGCGGACCTTGCTGCTCAGCGCCTGTCTGACAGCGCGAAGAGACGGCTGGCTGCCACTGTTTTGTTCGACTAGCCCGATTTGACTGCTGCCCTGCACCAGGCTTGAGTGCTCTGCGCTTGACTGCACTGGGAGATTGGGCTCTCGCAGCAGGCCCCATGTGGGCGCATCTGACGTGGGAAAGGCGGGTATTCCTGGCTGACTGCTATCACTGCTTAGCATCCACCCGGAAGGCTTTGCACTGAGAAGCTTGCCAGTGGAATCAGCTGAGGATGCTCCGGCCAGTGGCGCGTCCGGTGTTGGTTTAGTCTTGCCGTTCAGAGTATCATCCGCCAGTTGTTGCTGCTTAATGCGCTTGCGCCGCCAGATGAGGAACGCAGCACAAACGCCCAGCAGCGCCGTACCGCCCACAGCAGCGCCCACTGCAATGCCGATGCGCTGAGTTGCAGCCAAACCTCCTGCACACACGCGAGATCAAAAGTAGGTTGTCTTGAGCTTTAGATCAACCCAGAAGATGAAGTTTTGACAATAGTGGCCCTTCGTCAGTCGGAATAACACAAGCCAGTTGCTGCCGCCGGCCACTGGTGGTGGTCTATGTATGCCGTTGATAGCTATGGCTGTGATATGATAATAGCGGCCCAAACAAGTTAGAATACCCAGTGCGCAGCTCCAAGAAATCCTGAGAGCGTAATGTGGTTCTCTCTCCTCCCCCACCTGCTGCAGCTGCTGGAGTGCTGAGAGTTGAAACTGCAAAGCAGAGCAGATGCACACGTGCCCGGTTCAGCAGACACTGGACACAAGCACAGCACCTGCAAGCTAGCAGGCTGCTCGGCATTCGATCAAATCATGCGTTCTTCATGTGCAGTCAGCACGGTGTGGGTGTCTGCTACAACATTTTGTTTGCACAGCTGCTATACCAGTCAGACAACAATTCAAATTTCAGCGTTTGCGAACCTCTCACCTAGGGGGCATCTCTGAACGGAACCAAACAGTGTGCCAGCCTCAATTGTCTGTCCCGTGGCCCTGACCGTAGAGTAGAGCTGGCATATTGGCGAACTTGAAGTGGCGTCCTTGACTGAGAATGCGAGGCAGAAGGGCTCGGACAAGCACTCCTCGTTGCAAGCGCTGACGGATGAAACTTTGAAAGAGCTTGGAGATCTGAAAATCCGCTGGGCGCTGTAAGTGTAAGGGGCTTGGTCGGGCCGTGTAGATATGGAAACACGTGAGCAGTCCGGCTTTGTGTTAGCTGCAGGTGGCATCACGGTCACCAGTCTGAGTGCGTGCAGTACGAGCGCCAGAACGTACGTTCGTAAGATTGCGCGCGCGCTTTGCAGTCAATAAGTCCTGTCAATAGCCATGAGGGTTGGGCTTGACCGCTCGGCCTCCTTACTCACACCGACCGGCGTCCCAATTATCTTCCCCAGTCAATACTGTACCTGCGAGTGCCAGTCGTGCTGTGACGGTGGCCAGCGATGGGTCCGGCTGGTAGCCGACACTGAAGTCTACCGTGCTCTGAAGCCAGCAACCCTTGGTGTTGCCCAGAACCACGTACGCAATGCAGTACGCGCTTGTCTGGCAGCGGCATGCGCAGTCGCTGATACTGGACACGGTAGCATTCTGCATTCAATGATAGGCGAGGCAGATTGAACGGATTGGTGCTCTGGGGAACGGGTGCACAGTTTCCTTCAAAGCGCACGCGTCAAAAGTCGCTGGGCGTGGTCAACACTGATGTGGGACGTTGGGCGTGTGATTACGCCTGTACAAACACCGCATCAGTTTCAGCAAACACGTTAGCTCACCTGCAGAACGACCTCAATGTTCGACGCAGATCCCCACGAGCCATACTCGTTGCCGGGAACCCAGTTAGCCTGCAGTCACGTGAACACTCGCCCGCGGCTTGAGCTTGACTATTTGCCTAGGGCAGCGTGTGCATGCAAAGCTGTGGCGCCAGTCACTTCAGGACACCGCCTCGTGTAAATGTCGGGCACTGCCTCATGCGTAAAAAGATAAGAGTCAGCTATAAAGAATGGCACCAACATGAAGTTCTGGCCCCCTTCCTTACCCATCGCTGGCCGAGTTGCAGAACTCCAGATGAGGCAGAGTAGCCGCAATACCCCGGAACGCGGTTAGCCACCAGGCAGTTGCTGTCGGTGCTGTTGCATCCAAGGTCCCCATACAGAACTGTGCCTTGTCTGGTCAGGTAGGTCGACTGCTGGGCGATCGTAAACGTCGCTGTGGCACAGCACCGCAAGCAGAGGCGTGTAAAGAGGAGCTTTTAGAAAGGTTTCGTCAGAATTGTTTGCAAGAACACTGACGGAACGCAACAAATGGTGCTGAAAGAGGCGATTTCTGGCTAGTCACAAAGAAAGCAGCACTTACTGTAGCAAGTGAGAGTTGTGGGATTGAATACAACCGAGCTGCAGCCTGGGCTGTCATGGCACAGATTGAAGCAGCTCTGAGCGTCCCCTGCCAAAGGCACGGAGGTGGCGCTGTTGCCGCCATCGGCAGGCAGGAGCGAAAGGAACATGTTCGTGGGCAGAATGTCAGGGCCTTTACTAATCAGCCATCCTGGGCTGGAGGCTGTCACGGGTTTCGCGATCACTGCGGGACACGCAATGCAACGCAATGCTGAGGGTAAGGCCGGGTCATGGCTAGGATAGATGTCATGAACAAAAGACATGGTGGACACCACTTGATGCGAACCATTTTGCTGACGCAAGGCCTCACCTCCGTTGCTCTGGCATCGCTGTAGCTGAGTGAGCTTCGCTGTGGTCATGTTGTTGCTGATTGCCCCACCACTGGCTTCCGAAAGCAGCCAGCAATACAACACGCTGGCTGAAGGCAAGGTCGAATTCGCCGGGGGCACCTCCGTGACTATTGCCTGTAGACATCAAGGGAACAATCTGAGAGATGGCGCTTCTGGGGCACATGACAGATGGGTTCAGACGGGATGGCAGATGGGTTCAGACGGCATGGCAGGTAGGGTCAGACGGGATGGGGCCAGACGGGATGGCAGGTGGGGCGGAAGGGATGGCAGATGGGGGTAGATATCATGAGTATTGTGCGTGTTGTGCGTCCCTCCTGAACTGATAGGTGGCATTGTGCACAGTGTAACTGGACTGCAGGTGCCAGCATATACCCGATTAGCTGCGAGGCCATGTGTTGCCTTACAAGCTGCCGGAGTAACCTAGAAATTTAATCGGCACATCTGCGAGTTGCGCTGATGCATCTGACGAATGATGCCGTGCCAAGTGTTCCGCACCTGGCATGCAGAATCACGGGTGCAATCCGAGTAGCAGTCGTTGATGGTGCGCAGCTGAGGAAAGCTGTTGTAGAGTGTGATACGCCTCGACCCGTACGCGCGGGGCCATCCCACGATGCTAACCAGTGGATCTGTGCACTGCGGGATCATGCCCCCTGCAACAAATGGATAGGCACGAAGCTAGTCGACAAGGAAGGCGCGACTGTGCGACAGGCGGATGATGAAAGCAGTCGTACAGGTTTCGAACTCAAGCCATGCTGTGATCGCTCTCCGATAGTTTTCATGCAGTGGTGTGCTTCACACGCCGCACATCGGGCACTGCTGTGGTCGCTGGTCTATCCTGCAGACGTAAATGTCACATATAGTTGTCTTCCTAGCTAGCAACATTCACGTCACTCACCGGTCATGACTCGCCCTAGCACCACGTTCGGTGCGTCATCTTCCGGAGTATTCCATGCCTGTACACTGCTTTGCAGCCAGCAAGCGCCGCCGCTATCACCTTGCCAGGTGTAGCCTGTGCAGACGCCAACGGAAGCGCAACGGCAGCTGCATTCAGACGCAGTCTGAGCTGGCAAGCCCTGCACGTTGCTAGGTATGTAGTCTTGCGCCCAGGGCACAGTGGCGAAAGACGTTTCTGCCGTGGAACCTTGTGGTCTTGCGACCTGAACTGGAGCCCAGCCTGGCCAGTGCTTGCCCACGTAGCTGCAAGTATACATAGCGGGAAAGGGTACATTCGTGAGAGAGAGGAGTAAGCCGGTGACGAGCAAGCTTTGCGGTAAGTTCGATCGCGTTCGATCGCTGAGTTGCCGTTCACAGCAGGTAGCGCCAGTGCGGAGAAGCCTGACGCGACCCTACATGTTCGAAGGCATCACAGTGAGTTGAAATAAGCGAGCAGGGCGTGCAAACCAAGTCGTACCTAATGCCTGCAGACGCGGTGCGACCGCACGTTCCGGGCATGCGGAAGCCAAACACGCAGGTTTGCGTGTCACACGGCGTGAGCGGGTTGATGCTCACGCTAGGTTCGCTGCGAAGAAGACTGCAAGAGCTGGTTTCTGGCGTAAACAGATAGGACGCGCAGCCAGGAGTAGCGATGCAGGCACGCTGGCAGGCGATTGCAGTCGGCTGACTTGCAAGGGTTGCGTTGTAAAGAACTGGATCCAGTGCGGTGCTTGTCACAGTGGTACTCCCCAGCACCTGTGCCCAACCCGTCGCGGGAGTTGCGCAATTCACAATTGGACCTGCAAGGCAGCCGTGGGGGTCGCAGAAGTGTTCTGTTCGTATTGTGCATCGCTGTGGCGCCTTGGTGCTTTGGCGCCTTGGTGAATGCGCTATAACGGGAGCACAGTCAAGATTATCAGCAAACGAGGGGCAATGCAACAAAACCTTTGCTCGGTAACCCAAGCTCTGGTTTGGTTCACGTAGCATTTACACCATGAGCCTGCTGGAAGACACCGACAAACAATTGTACAACTATACATGTGTCTGACACATGCAGCGAGCACTGGTTTTTATATTCCTTGCTACTTCAGAGAGCTCTTGCCGACGCTTGCTTCAAGTGCACCATTGCTTACCGGACCACACCGTGAGGTCTGTCCCAGAGCAGATGCTCGAGGCAGCGCAGCACGTGGCACTGTTCCATGTGGCAGCAGCAATCGCTAGCCCATTGCGCTGAAAGTACTGCATCACAATGCACGTGCATACAGCTTGTCGTGTGTGAAGCAGGTTGCTAGCTGTCATGGCTGCTGCTCAATCAAAACCGTGTCAGGTCCTTTGCACGCGAACAGTGACCAATCCCATTGTCATTGCTTGTGGGCATAAGCATGAACAAGCTGAGTTGTGCTCTCATGCATGTCGTCCTGTCAAACTGTCTGACTTTCTGCTGCATCTGGGCAGTCTGTACTGCTGAGCATGCATACACGTGCACAGCCAGGGTTGTCCAGACCTTACTTACTCTGTTTGCCTCCATAGCAACCTGGCTCAAATCACCTGAAGCAGCAGCAAGCAGGCAGCACGCCATAGACTGCAAGGCGCAGCAGAATTGCTTTGCCAAAGCCACATTTGGAACGCACAATCTGCGACTATTATCGTGAGAAGCCCAAGCTCTGACAGAGAGCAGCGCAGCTTTGATGCTCGTTTATGGATTGGCTGTCCGGTCCTGGGTGCTTTCCAGGCAGGTCAAAAAAACATGTTACAAGTCAATCACACTCACCACTAGTGCATCCCAAACTACCAAGGTTGATGCCAGGTGCCTACACGCACGAACATCAGGGCCATGAAGTCAGGTCGGTCAGTCGCAGTCATCTGAGACTGCCATCACTTTTTGCAGCAACAGCAACAGCTTTTTGCCGGGGTTGCTATGCAGGCACACCATCACTTGCCAAACGCAAGCAGTGTGGCCTAGCAGTGTGGCCTAGGCCGTACGTGGCAGGCACTCGCGGGCTAGATGTGTAAAGGAAGATCACAGAGATCACAGAGGCCTATGCAGCCAGCTCTCACGGCTGAAAGGAATACAACGTCTGCCCTGCAACTCTGTAGGGTTATAAGAAAGAGAGACGGTCTGCCTTTCACAACCCATGGTGTCCCATTCCACCTACCCAGAACACCAGCGTTCCTGTGGCCTCATAAAACGTCAACGAGGATGGCGACACGAGCGTGGCATTGCCCCTTAAGCTGCAACATGTGCACACCCACAAATTGCATTCAAACCGTGTGTGCGCTCTTGTCATTGAACACAAGACACAGTGGCTGTGCACGATTCTGATACTGTGATAGCACCACTGTTGCCGTCCGGGTGCAGGAATTGGTCAACTGGGCCGACCTTCCTTGCTTGCATGAACTCGAGTGTGAGATTGCGGCAATGACACTAACCCCACAAGCTCAAAGCTTACTGTTGCAATGCAAGAACCTTATGCCCTGTGGGCTTGAATGGCCAATCGTACAACATGGCATGTGCCATCGTTTTTGGGGAGAACCGAGAGTTGTGGCACTCACACAACACATGTGCCAGTGGTGTCGGTTGGCTCTGTGCTGGTCCCTCCAGCAGCAGTGTGCACTGTCTCACCAGCCATTGTGGGCAGGATCAGCATGGCTGCAGGCAAGGGCATCGTGACCACCAACCATAAGAGATACGTTGAAACGAGCAGCACTTCAGTCTGCATTGGCAAGCCACGAAGCAAGACCTGCAAACAGTACCTGTCAACCCCGGCAGCAAGAAGAAAACAAAAACAAGCCCCTTTGACGTTGTCTCATTGCGCACAGTCATAACCAGGTGCCAAGCTCATGCACTCCATGCTGATACTCACTCTCTTGACATCTGCTCCATGCCGTGAGCTGCTGCAGCCCTCGATACCCTTCAGCAGAGAGGCACCAGAGCAACGGCAACGCCAGAAGAATGACCATGCCATGTGGCATGACCATGGTGTGGGCCGTGCCCATTCAAATCATGCCTGAAAGGCATCCAGGCAAGAGTTGCTGGTAGTGATATGCGCTTATTGAATGCACATTCATAACAACTGTTCTCTCTGCATGTTCAGAAAGAGGTAGGTTGCTACATGAAAGAGGGGAGGCCACACTCCACATGCCCTGCAGCATCTGCTAGAGTACATGACAAGCCTGCCCCAGGCACTAACAGAGCCCAACCTAGCCCATCCATTTCAGTTGTTCTCTGCGCATGTTCAGGAAGTCTGCGTCTGCTACACGCTGCTGGGAGGTCATACCACCAACCCCTGCAGCAGGGGCCAGGCTACACAAGCTAGACTAAACTTGCATGACATGATAAGCCTGCCCCAGATGCTGCAAGAAGGACAGCCTCTAGGCATCGGATGTGCTTGCCTCCACACGCACCGGTTGCCATGCCGTACAGGCACAATCTGAGCAACGTGCACCAATCTGAGCAAGCTGGCCGCGCCAAGAAGAGCAAAGCTGCTATTCAATCTCGCCAGCGTCTTGCAAGCTACAAGGAAGTCCGGCAGGCCTGGCGGTTTGCCGTACTCGTCCAAAACTATTGTTTCCCGCAGGCTTGGGCCTCCAACGACAACATTAAGTGAATGAGGCAGGCAAATGAAGGTTTCAGGGGGCGGGACAACCCAAGTTGCCAAAAGCGGCCTAACCGCCACGTGCCGTGTCAGTGCGCAAATCCATGCTTCCTCCGCCACCTCTTCGCTTTGCAATATGGGCCCTTCAGGCTTGTGCCGCGCCGCGCAGAGTCACGTGGCCACGCCTGCCTCTCAACCGTCCGCAACCCCCTCATTCGTGACGTGCACGGACAAATTTCCATGAGATACAGCCATCGTCAGCCGTAACTATCTGCATGATACGATTTGAAGGCACGCACTTCTACAGTTATAGAATAAATTGTATCATGCCTCACAGGGCCAGGTATGCCCTGCCAGTGTCGCTAGATGACGGAACTTGCAGGACTGCTTACAGTGTGTTTTGTGCCCTGTTGCCAACAAACAGGGGGAGTTTCAGACCATCAGTTAGGCAGGTTGCCAGCAATGCGTGTATCAGTGGCACCATAACACCCAGAGACGGCCATGCCACCACGACCATTGACACCAGCGATTCAAGTGGTGCCAGCCGCATTCCAGGACCAGTCAGGCGTTCTAGTCGATAGCAGTCGACAGCAGATGGAAAATGGCAAATGTGCATGAAGGGAAGGAATTAAGCTCGTCCACCTAGAATGTGGAGTTCACATCATCCACAACATGGCCGAAAGATCTGTGCTCAAATTTCCTTGATTCCCGTGTGTTTTCGCGAATCTTGGGTCAGGCTGTGAGTGGAATTAAGAGAGCAGGTGTTGATGCAGCATTCAAGGTGCCGCTGGTTCAAACGTCAGAAGAGTGCACACTGAGTAACAACAACTGTTATTTTTGGATTTGTAAGGTGGGCATCAGCGTGCAGTTGCCTCCCTGTAAATAAATTGTATGTACATGTGTGTTCGCAATGAAACCTTGAACTACTCAACGTGATACAAGGCCTCGCAATGATCTACAACATTGATCACAGAACCGAAAATTGGGTACACTAAATGACTGCACAAGCGACAGCTCGTGTAACGATTGCCAGCCCGATGGTGACAATCGGTCCAGTCCGGTCCGTTCAAGCCCTGTTGTTTTGCTGGTCGCTACATTGGGCGGCTGCTGCTGCTGCTGCTGCTGTGCTGCTATACTCGGCAGCCTAGAGTGTCCCGGCCTTGGCCGACACAGGAGAAAAGAGCCCCTGACCACCAACTCTTGTTTCCCAGCATGAGCTCCTGATTCTACTTGTGGCCCCTGTTGCAAAAACAGCCACGCTCAAGCCACAGCTGCCGGTACTGCTTTCTCCCGGTCCGTTGCCAGCTTTTGCAGCGCCTTTGCAATTGCTTGTGCGGTTGGGCGCCGATGTGGCTTGCTCTGCCAGCACGCCCGTACGAGGCTGGCGTAGCTCGGCAGCTGCCTCAGCAACTCGTCATTGACAGACGACGCTGTGGTCGTGCTCGCACTCGAGGCCGAGGGCGATGCTACCAAGGGACCTGAGGCACCTGGGCCAGACCCGGATGCAACCAGTCCGGGCAAGGGGGGACGTTGGCCTGAGGTGACCTGCAAAACGGTGCACCACCAGACTATTGACATGCGAGAAAGTTTGGTCTGCATTCAACATGCTGCTTGAATTGTAGAGAACAAAAAATTGATTGGTTGCCACAGGCAGAGCCGCCACGTGTTGTGCAAGACAGCTGCCAACACGCTAGACAGCAAGAGACATGGCATGCTGGGCAACGCCAATGAGTTGCCAAAAACACACAAATTTTATTTTGGAGCGCTATCATATAAGGACAGCCTGCAGTGTGCTTGCTTACCAGTGCTTGAATCTGCACGTCTGAGCAGTTCTTCCAGGGCAGGCTCCTGGTGGCCAGCTCCCAAAGCATGATGCCCAGGCTGTGCAGCACGAAAGCATGCAAGTGGACGCACATGGGTTCAGCCGCCACAATCCTGGGTCACGTGGGCCACAGACACACTTGGATACTGATTACGAGAGCCAGGGCAGTCTGTAGACCAACTAGTGCCTCCCTGGGTAGACCGGCTTGCTAAGGATAGTAAGTGCACACGAAAGTAGCCCACCTCCTCATCTGTTTGCTCCCCCTGTGTGACTCCTCCTGCTCACCTGTATATGTCCACTTTGTCTGTGAGGCTCGAGGTCGCTGCGCCCTTCAACAGTTCAGGCGCCATGTAGCTCAAGGTGCCCGCGCCATAATGCTCTGCAGACAGCCAACAACACGTCAATTGACGCAGAGACCTGTCCTATTAAAACTCGACGTTGCAATGGGTTGGTCGATAGTCACCAGATACTCAGGCCCACTCAATTGAACAACAGAGTGTCGCCTGGTGCGAATGACTAATGCAGCAAACGACGGCATTCATTGATTAACGTTGTTGCAAACCTTCAAGTCCCCAAGTCACTCACGAGTATGAACGGTTGTGTCTTGATGTTCTCTCGCCAATCCAAAGTCGCTGATCTTTGCACAGCCGACCGAGTTGATCAGAATGTTGGCCGGCTTCAGATCTGCAAACACAGCGCGATGAATGATGCATGTCGCGAACATGAGCATTGCTACCAGCAAACATGGGCGAGGGCACCCTGCGCGGTGCGCGCCCTTGGAGCACAGGGTTAGCACAAACCCACATTCATGGCCGCTGTGACACACACCTCGATGGACGACCCTGACCAGAGAAGTCTGTCCGCCAGGTCCTTCACTATTGCCTTCCAAGTTGTGTACGCGGTCCTCATTGGCTGAGTCGTCCTTACCGACACCGTCAGCATGTGCGCTCCAGGCAAGCGCTGGACGAGCGTCAGGCTTTACATGCAGGAACGCCAAGCCCGCCGCGATATCCGCGCCCAGCTGCAAAACCTCCAGGGCGGAAATGGGGAATATTGCAGGCTCTGCGCTGCTTTGGCCAACATGGGATGCACTCCGCACAGGGGCTACTTTTGTGGACCGTGGTCGTGGTGGAGTGACGCTTGCTTGTGGAGACAGGGCGCTGGCAACGTCAGCGCCCACAGAACTGTTGCCACTGTTCACGGTGAAGAGATGTGGCTTGAAAGGAATGCTTGCCAGGCTGGCGCTCGTCGGACCATCGCTGCTTGGGCTCAAAAGCATGCTTGTGGTGGTTGACTCGTCGCAAAAGTGATTAGCTGAAGACGGGCGCACTGTGCTCGATTCAGACGGCTCACTGTTTGGCTCAGAGACAATGTAACTGCTGCTGCCAGCCCCTACACCCGGAGGTAGTGCCTGTGAGGCAGTGCTAGTACTGATGCTGGCCTCTACCAGCGCTACCGTTGCATGCTGTAGCTGTTCAATGTGGTGCTGGACTGGGCTGGTGCACTGGCCACCACCTGCAAGCATGAGTGGCGGAAGCGCGGGGCGCAATGGTGCTTGCAGTGAGCCCTCTTCCTGCAGAGCCCTTGCTGTGTCATCATGAGATGCACGGCGAGCAGCTGTGGTGGTGGGAATGCTGGTGACAGGCGCATGCATGCTTGTCTTGGAGGCTGACGAGGAGGCGTTAAGCATGGTGCTGCTGCTGCGCCTTGCCCACGGGTTCACGCTGGTATTCTTGATGTGCTTGCTGCCGTAGAGCCGGTCCTTCAGTGACCCAGGTAGCAGCTCCAAAATAATGCACACCACTGGTGGCTCCAGGCAGTAGCCATACATGCGAATGACGTTGGCATGCCTGAACAAGCAGGTTAACAGACGGTTTGTCAAGCTGTGCGTGAATTCCAGGGTTTGCAGGGACGCCCTGAAGATAACACGAAAAAACAGGAATGTCAGCCAGCCAGCAGTGCAATCTACCATCACCGCAGTTCTGACACATGCACGTCTTGCTGCCCATTTCTTGGAGCCGGCATAAGCCTGTCTTACCTGTATTTGCGTAGAACGTCCACTTCGTATGAAAAAGACTCCAGCATCTGCGTCATGTGGTACGCGTAGGGGTCCCGCATGCACTTTATGGCCAGCAGCGCGTTGGGGCCGAACTTGGTGGGCCACCGGCACTTGAACACCACAGCAGTGGCACCTGTGAGGAGCAGGGGCGGGAGCAGGCACAGTGATAGCCTAGCCTAGTGACCTGACACCTCAGTAGGTTCAGAGTATGACTCATGCTGATTGCAAACATGATGTGGTGAAGCTGCAAACCTGCATCTGACCTCCAGAACACAACCTTGGAATGTGAACTGCATCAAATGCTGCGCTGCTCTGATCTGTGTATGGGTGGCAGCGGAACCGCAATGCCTGGGATTGTTCGTTCGCCTTCCTTGTGACCTTTTGTATGACCGCTTGGTTAGGCTGGATGAAATCATTGGTTGGAATCTGTCCATTCCAATGCAGCTCACCTCTGTCGATCATTCCATGCGCCATGAGCTCCACCTGCTGCTGCAGCTCAGCTGTGGTCAGACGCACAGGCAGCGGGCCGGCCCCAGCACCACCAGCGCTTGCTCCTGGGCCTGCAGCCGTGCCGCTGCTCATGCCCTGCTGCTGGGCGGCCAGGGTGCTGGCGTTCACGCCCTCCTCCACAGCGACCATGTCAGTGATTGGACCAACAGACCACCTGCAAGGCGACGAATGTATGTGAATGGATGTCCTGCGGTCCACCTTCACTGTGATTGGAGCCACCCTTGAAGCAGGGCGCAGATGCTCTTGCATCTGATATTTGAGCAGGAAGATGATTTGATGCGTTTCACAGCACGCAGACCTAATGCCTGAAGACATGGCAGACAGCATGTCTGTGCCAGCGTGAGAATTGTAGACGTCATAACGCGCACTACCATCCAGCCCAGCCACCTATCTGCTCCAAGCCCCCACCTGTACGAGGGCGACACGGCCATGAGGAAGGGGTCCTGCAAACCAACAGTCAGGCAGCACTGGTCAATGACATGTATTGTTTTGCAATAAGGAGCGGCTGGAGTATAACAGGGCGAGTAAACAGTAGTATTCGACACAACTGACGTCAGAGTGAGCGTTCGCACTCCCTCCTTGTAAAGAGTAGAGAGCAACCCCTCGCATGGGGACGAGGCAAGGACTTGAAGAGAGTGCTTTTAGAGATTTCATGTCGTGCTCTTCAATCACTACTGTGCTAGCGCCCCATAGTCATTGGCAGTGCACCAGGATGAGGTCCCCAGTGCACCCGCAGTATGGGTGTTGTGTACGAAGTATGCCTGTTCAACACCCTGAGGAGCTTGATTCCACATGGGAGCCGTGTCAAGGCCGCAGGTAAGGCTATGGTGGCTAGCTCGCGATGCACTCACCCCAGCTAGAAGGCCTGTGGCTGCAGACAGCTCCTTGCTGCTTACGTGACCCGCATGGGCCGCGGACGCACGGCCCACAGACGCGCTGGGCCTGCCCATGTTGCCGGACACATGGCTCATCTGCTGATTGCTAGTCCGCGGGGTCGGCTGTTGCATTTCGCTTGATGTGATTGGCATGCCGTCGATGCCTGGATGATTTTCCGTCGTAGGCAGGTACATCAGTCCGCCGCCGACCGCGTTATCCAGGCTGGTTCCGGCAGTGCTGGTCGGCAGCATGGCAGAGTTAAGGGGTCGGTCGACTATGACGCGATTCATGTTTGCACCAGGACCCACGGGCATGCCGAGAGAACCGAGGGCGCCATTGGGCGCGTTATAAGCACGGCCGAAGCCCCAGGCCTGGACTCCGCTGCTGCTCGTGTGAGTGTTCGTCTGATTGCTGGAGTGATGGCCAGAGTGGCTCGTGTGAGTCTTGGACTGTTCAGCCGATGAGCTTGTGTGCAGCAGTTGGTTCCTTGCATCGGCAAAAAAAGACACAACAGCCTCGTCCGTGGCTGGCTGGCCGGAGGAAGACGTTTGTATGGTTGCCAGAGCAGTGCTTTCGTTGTCTGGGCCAGGCGGTAGGCACTCACGTGCCTTGTCTGTGCCTTGCTTGGCGTTGACTGATTTGGCTGTGGTATAGGCGGCCTGCCGTGCGTTGCGCCGCTGACGAACAATGAGAACAACGACTGCAAGCAGAAGCAGTGCGCCACCGACGCCCACTCCTACGCCCATACCTATCTGCTTTGACATTGGCATAGCTCCTCCTGCAGCATGAGAATGTGCATGGTCGCAATCTAAGTCATAGCCCTACAGATGAACAGTCAGGGCCTGAAGATGGTGAAGCACAGGCTAAGTGGGTTTAGGCTGTTTTGTGCTTTGACAGCATTGGCCATTGCATGTCATCCGCTGGGTCCTATCTAATCAATTCATTGATTGCAGGTGCCAGCCGAGCACTTGATTACATTTGCTACCGCTGCCTGAGCGTCATGTGCCCGAGTATGGGGAATAAAAACGGGCTGAGTTTTTGTCCAACACGATTCTCAGTCAACCTTACCTGATAGGCCAGAAGGCGTGATAGACGGCGGTGGACTGGGCGGCACTGCAACTGCAGCAGCAGTCAGGTGGGCAGGCTGACTCGCTCCAGCAGGGCAAGAAAGTCACACTAGTGTCAAGCTGACGGGCGGGTCAGTAAACAAGCGCCACTTATTGCCTGGGAGGGAGTGCATGCCTGAGGGCCACAGACGTTTAGTGCTCTCCAAGACAAAGCATCGTTGAACCAACAGCTGAACATTCATTTCAAAAACGCTGTTGCAGCTCGCACAGATTGTCTGCAACTGGCAGGTGCTTTCTAGAACATCATGACGTCCACGCAATTGCAGTCATTGCTTGTTACCAATTCCCCTGGAGCCTGCACTCCTCTTACCTGGCACGAAGGGGCAACGTGCGAGTGTGCCATAAGATCCGCCAAGGAAGGTCGTCATGCCACCCTGGGTGATTGAGGAGTAAAGGGTGCAGGTCGAGTTCTTCGGATTTGTACTGCTCAGCACGTATGCCTGGCAGAACGGGTCCGTAAGACAGGCTGCGTTGCACTGGTTGGTGCTGGTGGCGGGGAACGGGTTGGGCCGCCGCTGAATGCGAGAGGAGTTCAAGGTCAGGGGCACTGAGTCCGGCGTTGTGAACATTGTCACACTGCTGCAGTCCGGAACCATGTCCACTGCACAGGCGAAGCAGGGCAAGACAAGGCGCTTGAGATGGGCAAGACAGATACAAGGCAACGACGTTCGGTGTGGGCAAGAGACACGGAAAGGCCACGCAAGGCGATGGCCGTTGCACGCAAACATGTCAGTCTGACAACTGCCCCCGGCCACTTACCAGGAACGCCAAGCCTTCCTGCCACTGTTTCTGCTGACTGGTCCAGCTGTAGTCCCACATTAAAGTTGATTCTGTTCTGCAGCCAGCAGCACTGTAGGTCACCCAGGTAAAGGTACGTGATACACTCTGACGACTGTTGGCAAAGGCAAGCACAGTCTGACACACTGCTGACGCTCCTGTTTTGATCGCTCGAAGGAATCGCCCAAGATGCCCCCCACAGCCCAGTGTTAGCACCTGAAATGTGGGCAGCGCAATCACCGGCAGAATGAGCGATGCGACATGCCAACAGAAAATCAGGCAATAAGGGTGCCGATGGGCAATGGAGTGTGACGCGGTGTGTGCGAATTTGCATCAAAACAGTTTCCCTACCTGGGGCCCATCCGGACCAGATCTGGCCAACCGCGACAACTCCCGACGAGGCGATGAAGCCGCATGAGCCCGGCGTGCGGTTCACGACCAGGCAGTTGCTATCCGGTGCGCAGCCCTGCTGCTTTAGCACCATCTCTGGCGACGTTGCGTTCAGCGCAGATGTATTTGACCCGACCAGATAGGCTGGGAAGCATGATGTTGTGAAAGGATTGTAGATGGCAATGCCACACCCCACGAGGTCGCGGCATAAGTTGAAGCAGCTCTGCGCTTCGTCGAAGATGGGCACCACGGCCAACAGCTTGTCAGCGGAATTGTTGGTGAGCAGCGCCATGTAGGTCTCCGGCAAGACAGTGACGTTGCCGCTCAACGTCCAGCTGACACTGGGGTTGACTGTAACGTTGGGAACTCGAGGAACTGCAAAGCATTACAAGGGCTGAACCGGTCATCAAAACAGCGTCCGCGCACAAGTTGCACAGCTAGTGGTGCACCTGCCACGTGTCGGATAGGAGCAAACAACGCAGAGACCATCGTGGGCAGTCTTGGCATACTGCGGTCCGTTTGCTTGGCATGCGCTCCGGTTTGATCAGTGTGTCTCTCACCTGGCAGGGCTTCACAGCGCTGAATCTGCAGCAAGCCACTGAACGAAGCGTTCTGGAAACCCCCCGACACTTCGGACAGCAGCCAGCAGTCGACGTTCGAGAGTGTGTGGTCAGCCTCACCCTCAAAGATGCTGACCTGCGAAGAAACATGCTCAAGAGCTCAAAGCTACATAATTTGGCTGACCAGCTTGGAGCTTCAAGGCAGGTGTTCGTGGCATACATGGGCAACAATTAGGCTGCAATATCAGGCCTCGTGACGTGCCACACATTGGGCCAAAAGTCCTGCTATCTCAGTTTCTGCTCAAATATTTCGTGCTTTGTTAGCAAATGAAGGACGTAGAAGTCCATGTGCACGTAGCTTACTAAGACAAGCAGTGCTTATCAACTAGAACTTGTGTTCAGACAACCAGTGGCAAGTGAAGGTTGTGGACATGCACGCCTACGTGGCTTACTTGGCATGCAGGGTCCTGGGTGCATGCAGAGTAGCACTGCTCAAAGGGGAGTCTTTTTGGCAAGGAGCTGTAAAGAGTGATCTTGTCGCTGGTGCCAGTCGCTGTCTGGTTCGCCCAATAAGAGTTATCGCACGCAGGGATGGCAAGACCTGCAGGCAGAAGACCAGGAAAGGCATTAAAATGCCAGGCTTGGCTGAGCTTTTGATAATCTGTTTTTTGAACAGTGTACAAGCCAATCCATCCTGCTTGAATGTGACCTTCCCAATTCTTTTTAGCAATCCAGTCCAATCCACGTCCTCAAACCAGCACCTGTGTTCACTCTGCCAAGCACAGTGTTTGGGTCCGGATCGTCGTCTGGCGTTTGAAACGTTTGCACGGTGGAGAGCATCCAGCAGCTCTGGTTGCTGGCAAGCCACGTGTAGCCCACGCAGGTGCCTATTGCCGCGCAGCGGCAGCTGCACTGCGACACGCTGAGGGCCGGCAAGCCCTGCACGGAGGCGGGGATTGCATCTGCCGCCCACCACATGTTTGTCCTGCAGTTGCATACGAAGACACGGCATGATGCTTCATGCTGGGATTTGATGCAAGCTTGCCTTGCCCTGAAAAGTGTACAAGCCGAGGCAAGCGAGAGTGGCCCGCACAGGCCACAACGTCTGGCCCTCATGCAGTCTCCTCTCTGTTAACCGCATTGCTGTTATCGGAACAAGCAAGTCAGTCACCTGGCAACCTGTAGCGTGTGATGTATCAATGGTGGTGGGCTGCACTTCTGACACCTCAACAATTCGTTCGCTTCAATTGTCTCCAAGGTGGGCGACATTCATGAGAGACCAAATGGCCAAACGCTCTGATGCACGTGGTCTTTACAACAAAGTTCTTTGGATGGAGCCACTGTAGTACGTCTCTCTCTGCAGAGAGATGTATATAACCAGTTAAGGCTAGAAGGGTAAACCTTCGCAGACCTTCCCCACACTGGTTACAACAAACCAACCACTCTGAGCCACTCACGGGTCTGTCTCGTTAGTGCTGCGGGGATGGAGGGCGCCTGGCACCCACCCAGGCCAGCGCTTTCCGTAGTGACTGCAGGCAACGCGCAACCAGGACTCGGTCGCGGCAACCGATTCATTGTTGTCGCATTGCGTCATGTGCAACAGTGTGACAATTGTACATCGTGCAACACAAATCAATCGGTCAGCAGCTCTGTCTGATTGGCGCGCTTGAAATGTTACAATGCCCAACAACCCGGGTAGCTCGCAGACGTATGGATTGCCTCCTTTTTTGGACAAACGCCACGACCCGCCAGGATACTAGATTGCAAGTCTCTGCAATTCACTTTTCCATAGCAGGGATTGGTAGTTTTGAAAATCACTGAAAACGCACTGGAAGTGAATGCTTGTGTGCTTGGATGCCGAGGCCGCACCTGATGCCCCGGGACGCACTGAGCCCGCAGGATCCGGGCAAGCGGAAGCCAAAGTGGCAGGTTGAGTTCCACTCTAGAAGATCTTCGCAGGGCAGCAGCACTAAGCCAGGGAACACGCCTGGCTCGGAGGTGTAGAACGTACAGACTTGCTCCTGAGCGTTGAACAAGTAAGAAGCACATCCGGCTATTGAGGCGCATGCCACTTCGCAGCCCATCGCATTCGGCTGTTTTGCGAGGCTGGTGTTGTACAGTGCGTCCGAGAGCAAATGAGGCGAGTTGTCCGGATCCGATGTGTCAAACGCAAACCTGTGTACGGGTGAATACACGCAAGCACATACAATGTCGCAGCAGTGTGGACAGGCGGTACAAGCGGTACACGCCCAGCCGTACAAGTGGAGAGGGTACTTCAGTGCTATGCCCCAGGCGTACTGAGACATGCGTCGGTGCTATGCCCCAGGCGTACTGAGACATGCGTCGGTGCTATGCCCCAGGCATACTGAGACATGCATCGGCGCTATGCCCCAGGCATACTGAGCAGACTGCAATAAAAGAGATGGAGTGAAGTTGAACTAAACGTTGGTCAACAGGACAGCTTGTGTGATGGCCGATCATTGCTGCAGGAAGCGGGCACGCTTGAGCTGGCATCACGGATGCACATGTGCAGCACGTGCTGCTTCTTTCGTTACGTGGCATGCCCGTAGCCCCTCACCCGTGCAGGCGTGCCCAATCGGTTGTGGGTACACTGGAGCTCAGCACAGGGCCTGCAAATACAACGGCACGTCTCTTTAAATATCAATGTCTCTTTAAAAAACAATGTTCGCCAGTGATTGTCCCAGAACTGGCAAACATCCTTTTTTGGCTGGTTTGCAATATTCTGATGACTGGGGTCTGTGTGCGGATTGAATATGGTCGCCCAGGTGGTGTAAGGCAGTGCAACGTGTGTAGCAAAAGGC
Source organism: Chloromonas sp. AAM2 (assembly GCA_004335635.1). Classification (NCBI taxonomy): domain Eukaryota; kingdom Viridiplantae; phylum Chlorophyta; class Chlorophyceae; order Chlamydomonadales; family Chlamydomonadaceae; genus Chloromonas; species Chloromonas sp. AAM2. The sequence goes on from QAXH01005173.1 coordinate 41,722, forward strand.
ATCTGGCCATGCCACAAGTCACATGCAGCAGAGCTGTAGCCCAGGCAAAGACGTCAGGCACTGTGAAACCGTCGTGTCAAGGGATGTCAAGCACGGTGTGAGTGCACGGACATCAGATCACTGCTGTCACTGACATCGTTAAAGTGGGATCACTGCCGACATGGTCTTGAGCAGCGTCATGGTCACGTGCCTTGCGCCCCACTCACTGTGCCTCAGGTACAGGTCGGTGCCGCTGCATGGCGCATCTGGAGTGCAGCACATGGTCTTGTTCCACGTGCCACCAGCCAGCAGAAGGCCGGTGTAGAGAAGGAACTGTTCCGAACCACAAGTACGGCAGGGACGACTATTGCAAACACACATGTTCAGCATATCAGGGTGCAGGCGTGCTCGAGTGAGGGAAAGCCACCGTGCACGTCAGATGCTGAAATGCAAGGATGACACAAGACACAACACAGAGGCTGGTGCACAAATGTAAGCAAACACAAACATTGCTGAATGTGACTGACTTCTGATATTGACTGACAGCTGCATGCAAACAAAAAAGAAGTTTGCCAGTTCTGGGACAGTTTGTGTGAATAGGTCTGTACTATCGCCAGGAACCATTGTGTCTCAGCAATTTCTTTATGCAACACATCTGTAGCGCAAGCATAGCACTGGGGATCCCATGCATGCGCAACGAACACAAAGGCGCAGGGTCATGCATGCATACATGGTGACATGAGCAATGCTGTTGCACAACACAGCCTGGCAACGTCATGCACAGGCTCAGGCCACAGGGACACAACAGTTAATGCCTCAGATTCAGCATGTCACACTCTTCTTTTTTTGCCCACCTGTTCAACACTGCTCTTCAAGGCCGTGGTTTCATTGCCTGCAACACAACATGGGGCAGAGCGGTCACCCACATGGAGGCACGGGCTGGACAGGCTAGGCACACCAGGGTTTGTTTCACCTTCGCAAATGCGTTCTGCGCTAGGGCCTGTATAATTGCAGTTCATGCACCAGATGAAGGTGCTTGTGTTGACGATCCATGCAAGAACAGAGGCCCGTCAAATCATGCATCCCAGTCTTCATGCCACCTGCCTCATGCACGAGACCCATGCTTTACCTCCTTCTTTACTGGCTGAGCACGCATGCATTGAACCGCAACCGCGGTCCTGACACGCCTTTGTATTACATGAAACCTTGCAGTTCACTTGCATGATTCTATCTCATGACAGGTTTTCTTGTGCCCATCGGACTCACCATTACATACGTTGTTGTCTGCGGATGCGTCAGGCCACCAGAATGTGATTGAACCTGCATTCGCAGTGAGAACGCGCACAAGCTTCCAATGAATCTGGGCTTGGGCGACAAGGACACCAAGCTAATCCTATGGCTGGGCTTGCCGCTGCCGCAGCCTGCTAACGGCTGTTCTGCATGCGCCCACATGCACCAAAGCACTCACCGCTCCCCTCATAGAAGGTCATGGTTTCATAAAGCAGGAGGGTGGCTGAGCCAGTCACCCTGGGGACAGCAGAACAGGACACGCCTTGCATTGGAATGGCATGTGAGTGGCACTTTTTTTGTTTAAGGTTGGGCCATTGACGCGCAAATTACTGATGAAAATATTGCATGCTTGGTGCAAAAAACAAAGGTTGCCAGTTCTAGGACAATTCCTGGGACTGGCATTGAAACCGGTGTGTCTCAGCACATACACGTGTGTGTGTGTGTGTGTGTG